>PVJA010015482.1:0-45322 GCA_004027025.1 Myocastor coypus | reverse complement strand
GGAGAAGGAGCAAGAGGAGGAGGAGGAGGAGGGGAGGAGGGGAGGAAGAGCAAAGCAGACAAGTGAAAGGGGCGCTGTGTGTACGAGTGCGGCAGTCCCGGAGGCAGCTGATTCAGGCCCTGCTAGAAGGCGGGCCCTGTAAAGCTTATTAGAAGGAACAAAAGAACATGAGTTGAGAGCGACTGAGGAGTTTTCTGCGAATAGTTTTATTCTGCCGTGCAGTTCAAGACATCCAGGCAGACAGACAGACAGAGTCTGATCAAGGGAGCAATGCAAACAGCTGATCTCCACGTCTAAGGCAACGGCGATTGCTTTCTATTTATTTGGTTAAGTATTCGGACTTTTCAATAGTCCCCAACTCAACAGTGAATTATTAGGAAAAATGATCATACCTCAAGCGAGTCTGGAGTACTTGTCTGTTGGCTAACAAGGAAACACTGCCAGGCTGGCCCGGTAGCTCAGCGGACTAAAGCACCTGCAGGCAGGTGCAGGGGCCCAGGGGATCGATCCCTGGGCCTGCCATGCCGGCCCCAACCCTGGAGCATGCTGAGCTGGCAACGGAGACTGGATGTGGTTTTGTGCGCCTGGAATCCCAGCTCTGGAGAGGCTGTAAACAGGCGGATTACTGTGAACCCATCTAGTAGTGACATCTTGAGCACCCTGTAGACCTCTCCCTAAAATACCAAACAAGAAACAAGAAACAAGCCCGCTACCAAGTGCTACACTTGTAATAACCTTGTACAGATCTGTACACTCGCTTGATCTCCTAGTTTTCGTAAAGTCCTGGCTACAGAGTGTGGAGGACCACCTGAGCAGCTCTCTTCAAAGAAGAGCAATTGTCTCCGTTTTGACGGAGCCTGACCCTGTTTCCTCGTATTGAGATGTCCAGAGCTGGCTAGGACCTCTCATTATCCTCAATTGGCCTTAAGCAGTGTGCATTGGTCTAGCCCTGGTGCTGGTGGTAATTTTTGAAGATGGCACACGTGTTTCCCTGATAAGCCACACCTGCTGCTGTCCAATATGTGCTGGACGGAGACAGGACAAAGAGCCCGTGCTCCATGTGATCAGCTGGGATTGAGCCTCAGATAGAGACTATGACTTCCTAGGGCCTGAAAGATTACACATCAGAGCTGAAGCATCAGACCCTTGAAATATTGGATACTATCTCAATAGCATAACACAAATTACTTCCTCTGCATATCCTCTCTGGATATGGTGGAGGTGAATGAAGGCCACTTTCCTAGCTCAGCCCCCTGTATTCACCTACTTCCCACAATTCCCAGTCATTCCTCCTCAAGCCACTCCTCCTCCACTGAATAAAACCTCAATGTGGCCCTGGGCCAGACTCTTTGTTCCAGAAAGCCATCTTCGTGACTGGACTTAAGGCTTCTTGGCTTCCCAATAGTTATAAACATGCTTTAGCATCTTTACTTTCACCAAAGGTTGTATTGGGAGTGATAGATTGGTTTTAATTTGGTGGGGTCCCAATAATAGTATCTTTGAGACTACAAATATTGACTTCTTGGACCAAGACAAGAACCTTGAGGGGTCTCCTACACAGAGTTCTTGTCAGGTATTAACTACGTACAAATCCCTGGACATGAAACTTAGCTAAAAACTCTGAGCCTGGTCTCTGTGTGTTAAACTCTGTCAGTGAGGTGAACGAGACTATTCTGGGGTCTTACCCTTCACCACTGCCCTTAATAGCACAGGCCGATGTAGCCATCATTGGCTTTTTGGCCAGTGTCACCAGGCTATTCTGCAGGGATGGCTATTTAGGAAAACAAATAATGTATCACAATCACGACAGTAAATACTGCCTATGTTAGCACAAATGTTATTTCTAACCCTTACTTCCCCAGAGCACTGCTTTACAGGAGGTATTTGTTCAGTGAGAGGAAGCAGGTTTGGTATTGAGAGCAGTGTGGGCGTGGCATGCGAAGGTGACACTGGGTGAAGGTGAGTGTGCCGAGCCTGGAGGGGCAGAGCTGGAGCCAGGCTGCTGCCTGGGAAATGACCCGGGGACAGGCCATTTCTGTCAGATGACCACTGGACAGGAAGTGTGGGGTGTCTTCTCACTGTAGACACAGGAAAGGGGTGGGATGGCAGTCGCAGGAAATATTCCAGAGAAGACTGGACAAGTCACACTGAGGGAGTACTTGCGGCCAACTACCCCTGCCCCGTCCATGCGCTTCCTGCAGGTTTGGTCATTTTGGCTTCTAGTCTTTGCCCACAGTAAACCTATAAGCTACGTAAATTATTTCCATGGTACAAATGAGGAGGCAGGATGATGGCTCACTCCTCAGGGCTACAGAACCCCAGCAGCAGACCAGGCCCTGGTTACATTCTGGGGCACGGTTGGCACACACTGGCAACAGAGGGTGCTCCCTCAGCGCACGTGCATGGTGGTGGTGACTGCATAGCAGTTCAGGGCAGAGATTATAGATGAGCTCTTTGTGTCTTGTTTATTTAAGAAGTCTAATTCCATGCCAAACAGTCTTCTGTGAATGCAGAGACAGCCAGGGCATTGTCTCCCACAACGGCTCCCAGCTTGCCTTTGCTTTCAAGGTGATATTCTTGGAAAACTCGGAGAACACCGAACAGATGCCTGCGAACAAGACTTCCCGCCAGGTACACGTAGAGCTGAAAACTCACCTGTGCTGTGCTCCCAGTTGTGTGTTAAATTAGCTCCTATGGAATGGGGAGACAGCTTGGTGGTCTAAGCAACTGCCTGGCAAGCACAAGGACCTGGACTCAATACCTGGTGTCACATGCCACCTGTGCCAGCTCTGGAATCCTGAGCCACTGAAATGAAGAATCACTGAATCAAGAATCCCTGCCGGCCACTGAAACTGGGTGTGGCGGTGCACACCTGCAACCCCAGCACTGGGACAGGAGGATCACTACAAGTCCGAGCTATGTAGCGAGGGGCTGGGGAGATAGCTCCATGGCACAAGTGCCTGCCTGGCAAGCGCAAGATCATGAGTTCGAACCCTGGCCCGCCCCCCCAAAAAACCAAACAAACTGTAATTGGTCATGTGTGCCAACCTGCACGACTGGACTGGGTGTGCACATTCAGACAGCTGGGGAGCCCCAGCTGGGTTGATCTAGACCCAAGGATGGACCCCCCTCCCCATATCTGGCCTGTGCTATTGTTCCACTCTCCTTGTCCTATTTGGGGCCTGATTTTAAGATAATGCTCCATGCTGAGTCCATCGTGGTGGTCTTAGAAAGTAATGTAAATAGAGGAACGAAGGAAACAAATATTCTTTCATACATCTATAAATGTCTGTGGTTGAGACTCCATCTGTTCCATTTTTAATTCTAGAATTCTACATAACTTGTCTCTTTTTGTCTTCTGTTAAGCCTATTTCATTTAGCTCTTTTATGTCCCTGGGCCTAAGGAACCCATTTCTGGCCCTAAGGAGCCTCCGTCCCCATACTTGGCACCTGATGTTCCAGTACCTACGCGTGCTTGTGCTGAACACTGGTGCTAACCAATACACTTCTCTTCCCTCCCGCACACTCTCTGAAAGTATCTCTGAAAGTGTCCTGCTTGGGCTCCCGATATGGAGAAATTGAAACAGGAATGAAGAAAAGACAGATACAAAAGCAAGATCTGGGTCAGGTGGTGGCCTATTGTCTGATTGGTAAATGACCCCAAGGAGGGGCTGTTATTTATACCTCTGCAAAGTTAGTGTCACATGACACAAAGTGCCTAGTGACTAATAGCTGACATTAACCAGGCAGGATGCTTTCTCAGGACTGAGGTAGCTTGACTGCTCTAGGCACTGAGGCCTCGTCCTGCTCTCATACATGCGACCGATTTTCAGATTCCGTAGTTCTGAACGATGACTCAGGGAACTGAATCTGTCCAGGTGGGAGGCAAACTTTCAGCACCAATCTGAAGGGCAGGGTCACTCAGCAAGAACTCACCCGTGGAAAGAGTTTCAGGAAACACAGCCCCTCCAGAGCCGGCTGCCCCAGGTAACCCGTGCGGGCACACGGCAGAAGGCGAGGAAGGCACGGCCGTGTCCACACCGGCAGAGCTCTTACTGAGGAGCCGCACAGAGAGGGGTGCTGAAGACAGTGATGACAGGGTGGAATGCCTGGAGTGACCAAGCTTTCATCTTCCCTTCGATGCACAAACTAAAGATCAGTTTAAGGCCCAGCAGGATGGCTCAGCGGTCTAAAGTGCCTGCTTAGGAAAGCTTAGGTGGCTGCAGGGACCGCAGTACATCCCCGGCACCACATGCTGAGCTGGCCATAAAAAGAAATAAATAAACAAAAGTTCTGAAACAAGAAAAAAAAAATTAAAAAAAATTCTTGAAAGAAAAAAACAGATCAGTTTAATAGGATCATTAGCTTAAAGGGATGCCTTCATTTCGTAACTTAGAAAATAACTGGGTCTGCCATTTCTATAGTTTTTCTTACCTAAAAGATGCTTTGTGCCATAAAATTGGTTAAGTATCAATTTCACTGAAGCTAATAGTTAATCATATAGAAACTAGGATTTATGAAATAGTTCCTAAAAGCCAGATTTATTACTAGATTAAATATATGTAATAGAGGAAAAAATTCACAAAATTTAAGCTGCAGGAACTAAAATATAAACTGTACTTATAAATTAAAATGGGACAGTCCAGTCGGTGGATGTTGCTACCTAATTGTTAACACCCTAACGGATTCCCAGGCCCTAGCTGAATTTCCACTGTACAATCAAATGGGATTGCTCCACCTATTTTTTTACTATTGGGAGTTTGTTTTCTGTTTTTATAGCTTGAGACACACCTGTGCCGCTACTCCCTTAGGCGAATTTAATATATTACAGTCATAAAGTATTGCCAATGCTTGGAATTGGGTTTCCGAGAGAACACCTCCACACTAAGCTTTGGAATCCGGTTGGCAGGGGCTGCTGCCCCCAGGCCCCGCTGTCCTTGTCACCTTCTGACAGCCTCTAGACTTAAAGGCCCGGTTGCACGTGAAAAGCAGGAAACTGTTCCAGTCATGGACTTCGCTTAAGCTTGGCCTCGCTGCTACCGCTCCTGAAGGCGGCCCTAGCCAAGAGCAACTCCCTGAGTTGGAAAAGAGAGCCTGTCCTTAGGTTAGCAAGATTCTCCCCAAGTCATCTGTAGTAGGATTTGTGGGCCTGACTGACATGGCACTGTCCTTACTGTCAACTGCTCAGCGCACTGGCCCTGCTTCTCCTCACAGTATAGCTACACTTCTACTTATCTTACCGTATCATTAATTACTGAGATCAGAGTGAGCACGGAGCATCATTCTCCCCTCTCTCTGTCTTTCTGTGCGCCCATCCCAGAACATGGTTCCACTGCTTGTGATGCTCATTTGATGCCTGTCTGGGTTTGATCTGAGAGTCATTGCTTTTTGTTGTTCTAATAATTTCTCCGTGTCCCTTGCAATATGATGTCGTGATTCCCTATCCTGGAGTCTGGCACTTGTGTACAGAGCCTGATCTCAATCCACCCATATGTCCTGTCTGGGACATTCTGGTCTTAGACATGGAAATCCTCTCTTCCCATTCTGTTCCTATCCTCCAGGAGGTTGTTCTCACATTCTTTGCAATAGTTGTGCAACAACCATGGTTGTGTGTCATAACACAAAGCACACCATACACCACACACACACAAGAGCAGCCAAAAGACTGTGTGTGTATAGGAAGAGAAACTCCTTGATTATCAAAGAGGGATACAGGTATAGAATTAGCCCCTGAGAGAGGCTCTTAGTTTTGCAGAATATTAAAAAGGCCTTGGATTAAGTTAGCTTCCATTTACTCAGAGAAGTCCAGGAAGCTTAAATATACCCTTTCTCATCTAAAAATTGCTAGAGTAATGTATACCTCTACAGTTTGCTGCAAGGATGACGTCAGATAACACGGCCCAATTCCTGAGGATCTGCATCCAACTCTACTTGGACTCTCAGGTAATCAATTGTGACCCACTACGGATCCACCCTGGGTTCAACTGATCTGAAGCCAGAGAGAGCAGTGGAGAAGCCAAGCCAGAATCGGGGAAATGGGTGACAGACATGAGGACACTGTTCTCGTTCCAGTATTTGCTTGAAGAGAGTGTGAGGGCTGCTGTCCCTGGGCTTTCAGTCATGGAAGCTAGCTTGGAAAACTCTGCCCAGTCAGTATGTGTTAATTCTTAGAAAGGCCTCTACTAACTGGCCATCGCCAAGTTAGAACGGTACCCAGGGGGCCAGATGTCTACGGCAAACATGGGATGTCAGAAAATAAGCCCAGAAATGTCACTGAAGAGAGAACCTCTGTGTACAGACACACACGTTTGCCCCAGGGGGTTTCCAGCCAACTGCTGCTCCTCCCACTCTACACACCAGCTGGAGGTCTCCAAGACAGTTCTGTGCTGACAGTCTCTACCCACAGTCAGTGCAGAGCTCACACGCCAGGTACTCTCAACAGATCCTGATCGCAAATGTTTGGCCTCTTCGGTTTCTCACTATAAGCTATAAAACAGGGTCTTTCCTGGCTTGGTCCTAGGGTCCAATAATTTGCTAAAACATTCCATAAAACTCAAGAAGACATTGCTTTCTTTTTTATTTTTAAATTTTTAATTTTTTTTTTAATTTTTTTGTGTGTTTGAATAATTTTTATTTTTATTCTTTTAAAATTTAACAATGGTTACATTACATACTTTCATCGTTGGGTCAGTTTAGAATAATAGATATCAGTGTATAAAACTGATCAAACAATTAAACATTAACACTTTCAATAAACATTAATTTATTTTTTCTTTCTTTTTTTAACAGTTGACACACTGTATATTGTCCTCACAATAGTTATACAGAGCACAATGTGTGGGCATGACCCACCTTCCTATTGATATTGCTAAGGAAACAACAAAAAGATTCTCTTTGAATTAAGAGGAAGCAGATGCATACACAGTCCAGTGTTCCACAATTGCAGTGGGCCACCCGTGAAACTGGCAACGTTGGAGGCTACTGATCCAAGCCTGCTACAGCTCATCACACCAATCGAGCTCTGCGAGAAGACATTGCTTCTTAGTATTGGTTTATTAGAAAGGGTGTCATATAGGAACTAGCAGATACAGCAGATCTGAGGTGGGTAGGGGAGGGGAAGGGTCATGGAGCTTCCACGGGCTACTTGGCCTCCCAAACCTTGTTGTGTTTGGTGTCCCGACTCATAAGCTCTGAAACTCGATCGCTAAGGAGCTTTCAGGGAGGTTCCTCACACAGGAACGATACAAGATCAACTCCGGGTCTAACCTCTCTTGGCTCCCTGAGTGGGTGGGGTTGATGGGGCTTGAGGCCGCAAGTGATGAGCGTCTGCTAAAGATGGCTTTCCAGGAGATTAGCCCCATTCTGCAGCTATGTAGATGCCTGTCAAGCTCATCTCATTAGAACAAAAAAGTCCCACCTACCATCCAGGAAATTCCTGGGGATTTAGGAGGTTTGTGTGAGGAGCCAGGCACAAAGATGAGAGCAGAATTTCTACTGTGCCACACCTACGTGCACGCTTGCACGCTGCTTTTGGCGTTAGAACAGGTCTAATGTTGTGCGTGTGCTGGAACCAGTTCATCAGTGGGCAGGCCACGAACAAGGACATGTGAGCAAACAAAAATAAATAAATACATGAGTAAGTCTGGGCATGCAGCTCAGCGGTGGAACACCTTGGAATCCAGTCCATCCCATGTGCCACTAAGCAACAGCACCAACAAGTCTCAGGATGCTTGCTCCTTCAGTGCCCCGCCCCATGGAATTTTAACTGTCTTGACGCGTGGAGTGACCGCTCCTGCACTGTGGACTTCAGGAAGGTCACACATCCTTGTCGTATCTAGGAGTTTTGATCCATCCAAGAACCATCCACTGTCCTCTTGACAGTGATACTGATGCCCCGAAGCATGCAAGATCTAGAGAAATAAGTGGCCGGGTGCTACCTTCTCCCCACCTGGTGCTCCTTTTCCAATAATTCTGTTCTCAGGCTCACAACTTTCCAGAAATATTTCCAGAATGCCCTGCCATGCCTCTCGTCATAAATCTGTCCTTCAGTGTGAGTTTTTCCCGTTCAGTGGGGACTGCCCAGTAGATTCTCCAAAGCAATTTGATTCCTTATTATTAGCATTGCCGGTCCTTGTACTTGTAGGCAGGCTTCCTCTTTCCTTGGGGGCCCAGGGACATGTTAAATGGTTTTGTATCATCTCCGTCTAATCCATGGTAATAAAACAGGATCCAGGAACAGCTGCTTAAATAGCTTGGTGTCTTGGCGCACACTTCAATTTTTCTAGGGCTGTCACCTTCATTCGCTTGCAGCAAACCTTCTCTGTACTCACCCCAGATGAGGGTTGGGAGGAGCACGTGGCTGAGGAAAACAGGCAGAAAAGCACCTGTGCCCCGTGGGCCTTTTCAGCCTGATGGCCACCTCTAGGTATGGTGCATCAGACCAGATTTTATCCTTAAAGTAGGGCCTTCTACCTCGTGTCACAGAGTAACCTTCAACTTGCTAGAGAAGGTGAGCCTATGTTATGCAAATGTGCATCTTCTCAGTGTGTGCTTGAATCTAGGACACTGATCAAATATATAGCAATGTAAAAGTCTATACACTTAAATACATGTGGTAAGACTATATCACTTGATATTATCACATTGTGTGTGTGTGTGTGTGTTTGTGTTATTTGTCTACTAAGGCTGCTGTAACGAGTAATCACAAATTGAGGGGCTGAATCAGGAGAACTTTCCTGTCCCTGCTTCTGAGGCTGAAGTCAGACGGAGGCAGCATTCCCGGGTCGGCTCTCTGGATGCTTCTCCGTGGCTCTAGCCCAGCTGTCTTCCCCTCAAATCCTGTCCTGTCTCCTCTTTGCATGCATTCCGAGTCTCTCTGTGCCTATAGCTTATCTGGACACCAAGAATACTGTGCAAGGGACCCCACCTGGAACCTCCATTAGCCTTCGGTACCCAGAGAGGACCTGCCTCTAAATACCGGCCCAGGGGGTTAGTGCTTCAGCACTAATGTGGGATATGGCGGAATACGGTTCACAGCATTTTATTTAGGCTTCTGTTGGTCTGTTTTGTTTTTTTTTTTTTGGCAGGACCGGGGTTCAAACTCACAACCTTGCACTTGCCCAGCAGGCGCTTGTGCCTTGGAGCTATCTCCCCAGCCCCTGTTTTTGTTTTGCTTTTTGTTTTCTTCAAGGCAGAGTCTTGCTTTGTGGTTCAGGCTAGCCTCACACTTGCCACGTGGTCCAGGGTGGTCTAGAACTGTACGTGATCTCCTGTCTCAGCCTCTTGAGCACTGGGCCTACACATGTGCACCACCACATTTGGCTCCTTTATTTCTTTATTCACAATGACAGACCACACAGTGATTCTGAGTTTGTTATTGATGTGTCTTATTCAGCGAGCCTCAAAATGGCAAAACATGGTCACTTCCTAGGTTAGAGCCACAGAATCAGGGCCACGCACATGAGGGCATATCTCGTGTGTGTAGAATCTCGAGCAAGACGCAGTCGTGATGCGCACTTGCTAGTGGTCCTGTGTTTGTCCTGACTTGCCAAGAGCAGGACGCCTCTCCTAGGGTGGGCGGTGGTCTTAGGAGCTAAAGGGAAGAGCGGGAGCTGGGGTACAACCAGTGTGTTCCACGCCTTGCCCTTACGCCCTGTCCAGCTCCTCGTCAAGCACATGGGTGGCGAGGAAGCGCTCGCGGAGGTGCGTGGAGCAGCAGTGTGCCTGAGTTTGGGCAAAGATGTGGAATCACGAGCCACTATTTCAGCCCTCGGGTTGCTCTCCTCTTTTAAAAGCCAGTATGCTCACAGGGAATGACCTGCTCCTAGACCTTTCTTTTCTCTAAAACAAATAGTTCATAAATGGTCAGCTCTGCAGCAAAATAAAGTGCTAAACCAATGCAGATGCCTAGGTCTTTGCCCATTTGACTTCACTTAAACTAAAACTAAAGCACGGGTTTGGACTTGCCCTGTGGCTGTAGAGGCGGGCCTGCGTAGCTCCCAGGCTTGCTCTCACTGAGTGGAATACTCAATTGCCTTCTTGCTCCCAACTCAGGGCTTTGGAACCACCTGCCCTGCAAATCAGCTTCACAGCTCCAACTCAGTTATGGATATAATAGCTGCGTAGAGCGGGCACTGCAGAGCTGCTCAGCTTCCCCGGTAGCCATCATTGCTGTGTCGGATATTTGTTCCCCAAAAGAACACGATGAACACTGTTTCGATCTCGTCTTCTTTACTACTGCCTTCATTTCTCAGGACAAGAAGAATCGGGACGGTGCTCTCCTGCTACGTCCTCGCGTGTTTAGGAAACCGTGCTTGTATTCTGCAGTTTGTTAGGAGTCCACAAATGTCTTTCCGAAGGTATTTCCACCAACTTTAACACCTGTGCATTGCAGCGGTTTTTCGGACACTGCGTGTCTCTCACCACACCTCCTCGGTGCACAGACTTCTGCCTCTGGTGAGGGTTAGAGCCGGGAGCCACGCTCTCCTCTCCGGGCTGGATATTGCCTTACAGACTAATGATGCATCAGTACCCTCATTAAAATGATTGATTATGGGTGCCCAGCAGGATGGCTCAGTGGTCTAAAGTGCCTGCTTGGGTGGCTGCAGGGACTGCAGTTTGATCCCCAGCATCACGTGCTGCGCCAGCCCTGCCCTCAGCGCAGGCTGAGCCAGCCATAAAAATAAATAAACAAAAGTTCTGAAACAAGAAAAAAAATAAAAAGATTAAAAAAAATTTATTAAGCCAGGTGTGGTGGCTCATGCCTGTAGTCCCAGCACTTGGGAAGCTGAGGTGGAAGGATCGGTGTGAGTTCAAGACCTGCCTGGGCTACAAAAGTCAGCTCAAGGCCAGCCTGAACTGCATAGTGAGACCCTGTCTCAAAAAGATGAAAAAAAAAAAAAAAAAGGATTTATTATAAACCATCTTTCTTTTGTCAGCTTTTATTGTATCATGAATTCATAAACCTGTGCATGCTTAGGATGTTTTGTGCACTTTGCTCCAAGGACATTTGTGGACACAGCTGTGTGTGTTGGATATGGTTTTGACTATAGTTTACCTGTAATGTGTTTTAAAGATTGCTGCTTATTTATTTATTTTTACTTAATGCCTTGCAATAAATACACTTACATTACCAAAGTTAAATATTGAAAAGTTGTGATCTTATCTGGAGGCTTCATGTAAAGTATGCCCACACTGTAGTCTCACTTCTTAAGATTGTCACCTCTGCGCTCTCTGTGCTGTGGGGTGACTTTCTCGGGATGCACAGGGACGTTTTTGCCTCCACTGTGTGCCACGACTGCATTGCACTGCACTACTACGATTTGTTCTGCAAATACAGTCTTGCAGTGCAATGCAAATAGGTTCATTTAAGCGGGAAAATCCTTCATTTAAAAAAAAATTCTAGTTTAATAAAAATAAATTTCACTAGATTTATTTAAAATAAAGATGTGATGAAGAATTGCAGCTTGAGAGCCAACCATCCACCTCAGCGCCGTGGCAGCCGGAACTGGCTGCCCACCCCAGGGAGCGCAGCTGTCCGCTCCTGCACCCTCTCTGCGGGGATCTAATGAGAACTCTCCGAACCGCTCTTCAGTGCCTCCGGAGTGCATTGGCCCTTGACCTCTTCGTTCCCGTGGTGTTTTCCTCATCTGGCTTCGACATACACTGCAGAAAGTGGTGCTCTTCTGATCACCCTGAAACTTCCAATTATGTCAAGAGGCTGAACTTGATTTTTGATTGACTGATAAGGGCAGGAGCTCGTGGCGGAGGGGATGCAAATCAGCTGTGATTGTGCTGATGCCAGAGGGGACAAGCAGAAATGAAAGCCACATAACACTGTTCGTACGTATGCAGGCACAGAAGCATTTAACTTTTATAGATATGAATATTTGATTATTTTATGTGACTGCTGTTCCTGTATTACTTCTCTTCATTGACTAGTCACCTTAAAAATTCATATGGAAATTATAAAATTATATGCAGCACACTGCATCCTAAAGAGATAATAGGAAAAAATCACTCCCATTCCAGTCTGAGCAACAGGAAGGCTGTATTCAGCCTGGGCAGGTGGCGTGACAAGGCTCTTATGGAGAACGGAGTCAGCTACCAATAGCGATTGCGGCAGCTGGGAGAGGGAGCTAGAGCAGGCGCGGGCGAGAATGCAGCAGGAAGTCTTAAGAAGACAGAGAGGACAAGGCGGATGACCACCAAGCTACCGCGGCTCACATGCGTGAGCTAGAACGTCGTCTTCAGATGAACATCTGTGATGAGTGAGAAGAGCACTTCGTAATGCAGGCAATGCATAGCACTTTAGGATTTGTGCAAATGTATGCAGGAAGAGAGTGTAGAATAGGAAGGCGGAAGCTTCCAGTGCGGAATGTGCAATTTTGAAGACATTACTGGCAAATGGAATGTTCCTGTTGTAGTATACATTATGGTCTGAAAAAACACTCCCCATCAGGTTATGGCTTTGTTCAGCTTACGCAAAAGCCCAGGGACGCATGACTACTCCTATAACTAGTCGCTTGCCTTCCTAGTGAACATAACTCAGATCAGCAGGGTGCAGAGCAAGCCCAGAGAGAGTTGTACAGAGGCCTACAGCTTAGCCAGGCCACGGTGGCCTGCGTGTTGGCTAGTGCCAGTCCCAGCATTGTCAGGTAGTGGCTGCTTCTATGCGATCAATTCTTGGGCTTCGAGGAAAGCTGGTGGCACCCTGCAGTGAGGGCCAGCCTTGGCCGCCGGCAAAGAGCACCTCTGCTCAGAACCTCGGGCTTGCCGGCCCAGAAAGACTGTGTCTGTGCTTTGACATCATCTAAAATCCCTGTCCCTGTCTCTGTCTTTTCTTTCACATTTACCTCTTCTCTGTGCTAACTCAAATGTTTAGTATGAGGACAAGGGTCTAAAGCCTGAAAACCAGGCCACAGACAAAGGCACCCATCCACCCTGCAGGAAGTAGCACAGTGCTTTGAGGATGGCCCTGAACCGGAAGTGTCCTGTCCAACGTGTGCTGCTCAACAAGTGACTTTCCCAGGCGACACAGGGTTGCCAGCGAGGGAGAGCATAAAGAGGTCCAAGCTGAGAAGCCCTCTTTAAAAATTGGGATATTTTTGTATGTCTCTTAGCTTTCCCCTGAGGTTTCCCTTAATATTCCTTTTCTGTATATGTATAAGGAGGCTGAATGCTGTATTTAAACAAAACCCAAAACACGCCATGCAGTTAGTGACATCTGACATTCATTTGACAGCGCAGATCAGCCTAGGGTCCCTGTGAGCTCATCTCTTCCGGTATCCCAACCGTCTTGGTCACTCATCTCTTGTTGCTGGGACAAATATCTGACACCCAGACTGAAGGAAGGAAAGGCTTATTTGGCTCACAGTGACTGGAGATTTCAGTCCATACTCGGCTGGCCGCAAGGCAGAGTGGCACAGGGCGGAGAGCAGCTGTTCATGGCAGCGGAACAGCAACAGCGGCAACAAGCCACCAATGGCAACAGAGAGTCTGTCTCTCTGTCTCTCCTATGTTCCAGTCAGGCTGTCTGCCCTAGGTTGGGCATAGCCCTCCCATAATCCCAGTTGTACTAAAGCCTATGATCCCAGCGGATCATCCATGATCCCAGTGGATCATGAGTTAATCTCAAACTCTAGAAGTCCCAGCCCCACCACTGCATGAGGCTTCAGCAGTTCAGCTAGACACAAACCATAGCACCAGCTGACTCGGGTGTTGGGGTCTGTCCCTTTGTCTCTAAGTGCTCCTCCTCCCCCAGTTCCGCCCAGCTCTAGGGAACTCCGACCTGGCTGGCCTGGGAGGTGAGTCTGTCCTCTGCCTTCATCCTGGGCTCCAGTCTAGCTTTCCAGAGCCGCATTCCTTCTCCTGAGTCCGATTTTTGCCACGTCCCTTTGTCAGCTGTATTCTATTTCTGCATCTGAAGGAGACATTTTTAGCATGTAATTTTCTGCTAAATTAGAAGACAATTTAGTGGATTGTGTTCTAAGTGACAGCCTTGGTAAAACTAAAGGATGTGTGATCAGGACCCAGGAACATGCTGCAGAGCTCCCCCTGCACCCGAGGAACGACATGGAGGTCTGGAGCCCTGGAGGCGCAGTCTTGTGTCTCCAACATGGACACCAGAATGCCCCTCAAGATGTGCTGTGCAGATAATGAATAACTGCCCATTCATCCCCAGACACCAGGAGCCACCAGTGCCACTGAGTGTACCGTGTGGGAGAGAGCAGAGAGCTCTAGTCGCAGACAATGCCAATTCATAAATTTTTTACTTGAACCAATTTAAATATGTTGTTGTAATCCCCCTCCTCGACTTTGAGTATAGTTATGCACCTTGTTTGTAGTATCTTTAGATAAATCTCTCATATTTGGACCCCAAAACTGATTTCATTTATTATTATTTTGTTTCATGTTTTGGTGATACCAGGGACTGACCTCAGGACCTGGCATGCACTTATTCCACTGAGCTCTCTCCCCGGCCCATCCAAAAGTGATCTTAAAATGTGGCTCTAATTCACTTTTAAACTTCTTACAGTATAGTAGACCTAAAATGTAAAAATATGAAAGTAACTATATCAGATTTCTGGTTGAATTATTCAGTGAAATTCTAGGTGATTTCACTGCATCATAACTTGATAATCAGAGAAATATCTTTCAGCATGAAAGGTAACTGTTTCCCTTGTTGAGTATCAGCTTTTGCTGTTTAAACACATCTTTGAAATTTATAAAAGAGGGTTGTGGTATATTCTCATGTTAAATTCAGATGGGTACATAATACGCATCTATCTATCTATCTGTCTATCTGTCTATCTATCTACATATCTATCCATAGCTACACAATTGTTGTAAAGAACAATTTTAAAAGACATTATGGACATACTTCCCTTGTTTTTTTTTCTACTCGGGAATATCAGAATTGAAATTGATGTCAAATATATTTGATTTAGAAAAAGAGTTCTATTAAAATTAGGATCAAAATCTGTATAGTTAAGTCTGGAACACTTTTACTTACCTTATAAATTGCATTTACACTTTGAATTTGAATACTTTGGCAAAGGTGAAAACCTGCATGATTTCAAAAAGTAGAAATTTATATTATTCTATAATTAAGATACATTTATTAGGGTTCATATTCTCAGAAGATTACAATTAGTTTTTACATTTAGTTTATTCATATAAATAGATCACTAATTTGTTAAATTATGTGGTTTTCCAGTGGATCAGTGGTTAAAATTATTTAACTGAAGTTTATTTCATGAGCGAACCTTGTTTCACGTCTAGTTATTTATGCTAAGTTAGGATAACATAGTTTTTTTTTTTTTAATTTTTAATTTTATTATTTATTTTTTATTTTTGTTTCAGAACCTTTGTTTATTCACTCATTTTTATGGCCGGCTCAGCCCACCCCCCAGAGGGCAGGGCTGGCACAGTATGTGGTGCCGGGGATCGAACCTCGGTCCCTAAAGCCGCCCAAGCTTCCCAAGCAGACGCTTTAGACCACTGAGCCATCCCGCTGGGCCCTAGGATAACATAGTTTAGAAAAGAGTACATGTCAGAACTGTTCATAAGCGTTCTTCTCAAGGCGGGCTCTGCGTACTGTCTATTCCATCCAACTACAGCTGTGGCCTTGTGAAAGCTTTTCAACTATAAAATTGTAGGAAGGTGTGTCCTACTCGTTGCCTCCCACTGGGGTCTTCCGAGCAAGGCCTCTACGCTCTTCCAGTATTGGAATTTTGGAGAGTTAATTATCTGCCCCACAGAGGAATGCAGTTGCAATCTGACAGAGAAAATGCGGCACCTGGGAGCAGCGCTCTGGCGCATGCGCAGGAAAACGTTAGCCCGGGACACTCCAGTAAGAGCATTTATTTTGTTAACTGATGTGTCGCAGAAAGTGCTTCGATCTCAGAGTGATTTATCAAAGAGTACAGCTGCCGGAGCTCTCATAATATAGACTCTATTTACATTATAACAGATGTTGCACTAGATGAAAGATCATTTGAGTGCATAACCATCTTTATTTCTTTGAAGAATATGATCAGTGCACCTTTTAATCTAAGTCTTTGGTGTGGGTTTTGGCCAAGAAAATGGCAGTGAGCTCCTATGCTGTGGGAATCTGTGATCATTTTAACGGAATTATTCAACTAGTTAGAGTCTGTCTCTTGCTCCAAGGATAAGATCACTAGAAGCGCAGCCATATCGACAGTGATCAGTTTGGTGGCAATGCTTTACGGAGCTCGTTTAAGGTGATGCATGTCAGATTCTTTTCTTCATCGTGGGTAATGGCTGCGCTGACTTCTATCAAGCTTGTGCTGACAAGGCAGAGGCCGTGGAGAAGAATCAGGCCTGAGGAGTGCGGAGACGGGCTCACCGTGCCCTGCGCTTGCTGGTGGCCTTAGCCGGTTCCTTTTCTGCATTCCCCTCTGCGGCCAGGTTGGTGCAGAGGGCGCACTGCGCAAGGAGCTTTCTCTCAATGAAGCGCAGGCGCCAGCCCGGAGACTGAGCCGCTCATCACTTAGCAAAGGTGACTTTTCTCTCCTTTGATGAAAAAGGTAAAAGTGAAAGCACAAAGTCAGAATTTGCAAAGCAGGGGGTGAACAGTTGCAGGAGTGCGAACAACCGTACACGATTTTATCACTTAGTGACCGTCAGAACAGCGGCTCGTCTCCCATGTTCCCAGAGGGTGCTCGCGTGCCATTTCTGGACCGCGAAGACCGCCACCACCTCGAACAATGCTGTTTGTTCAAAAGCAATCGAGTGCTTGCATTATTTTGCAGCTGAGCTCAGCCCCCAGGGTGCGGCAGGCCTGTCTCTATGCAGTGTGTATCTGCAGTCCTGCCTTTGTGAACGCCGGCATCCCCAAGCCCTTAGGTGCTGTTCTGTTTCACCATACAAAGTGCGTGCGTGTGTGCGTGTGTGTGTGTGTGCATGTGTGCGTGTGTGTGTGTGCATGTGTGCGTGTGTGTGTGTGTACATGTGTGTGCGTGTGTGTGCGTGTGTGTGCGTGTGCGTGTGTGTGTGTGTGTGCCCGCAGGCGACCTACCATTAGCGATTTAGTATTTTTATCCTTTGTGTTTGGGGATGAATTCACTACTGAAGCCCTGGTACTCTATCATTTAGTGCTCTGCTTTCTGTCTCCTGCACAGTTTAAACAATGCCTGTATAGACTCCAAAGTACCTTTTCCAGACTGCATCTCAGAGTTGCATAGAAACCAAGGTTGATCCTCTTGGTGGTAATCAAGGTGGTGTGGGGCTTGCTTCTGCAGTACGGGGACTTCAACCCGATTCTGAGTAGGAAACTGGGCCGGATGTCCAAACGGTTGCCTCCCTCTGTGCCCGGCCATTTGGATGCCTGAGCTCTCCGCCTTCCGGACCTAGGCTGCAGTTCCCAGTTCTCCTGGGAATGGAGTCCACACCAGTAGGTAGTTCGCTTGAACCCTCGAGCCACCACCTATCTCACCCGGCACTCTGCCTACAGGCCAGGCTCCTCCATTAGTCTCTTCGCCCTGAGTCCTGGGGTCCTCAGAGAAGAACGCATGGTCCTGCCCTCAGGTCAGCTCTGGGTATCCTGCCAAATCCCACCCAACATAAAACCAGTCCTGAGGGCCAGGTCTGTTCTTGTAGGACCAGGAGCACCTATTCTTGAATTGGGCCAGGCCCAGGATACCCACCAGAGACACTGACAACTTGCTCCTGTCCGGTCCCACAGGTAGACAGGGCAAGGTTTCCTATGCGCTGGGGCATGAACACTGCAATTCTTCCAGCCCTTGACTTAATTCTCCCGGGCAGTCCAGGCAGAACCACGGACTGCAACCTTCCTCACTGCTGCCTCACCTGCCTGCTGTCCTGGAGGCCCCGCGGGGTTTCCCAGCCAGCTTCGCCGGGGCAGAGGCAGTGGCAGAGCACAGGGGTGACCGTCTTGTGGGCAGAGCGACTGTTTGAGTTCTGGCTGGCTCATTTATCTTTGAAAGGAGGTTGTGAGGTGACCAGAAAGGAGAAGTTCAATAAAATATTCACGGCTGTACCTGAACTGAAGATTACAAACAGTTAATTCTACCCACTGACAAGGAAATATGGCTGGATATGGCTCTGCAGGCCTGTGATCCCAGTACTGTGGAGGCCGAGGCAGGAGGACTTCTGTGAAATCAAGGCCATCCTGGGCTGCAGAGTGAAACCCTGATTCAAAAAAGAAAAGCTTCTTCACATAAACTTTTTTTTGATAAGTGAAGCTATACCTGGGATCAGTTCATCAGCAATTTCCAAATTAACATGTAAGAAAGTCCAGAGGGAAACTGACAGGTCTATAAAATATTATAAATTCTACTCATATAAATGGTTTTTTTTTTTTTTTGGCAGAATTGGGGTTTGAACTCACGACCTTGCACCTGCCAGGCAGGCACGCCTGCCACAGAGCTATCTCCCCAGCCCCTCCTCATAAATGTTTTAATAGAAAACCTGACGCTTTAATATCCCCGAAGGCCAGGATGATGTTAGCACGCTGGCTCAGCTCTTTGCCGATTCTAGCTCACGCCTTGAGAGTCGGGTAAGGCAGCTACGGGTCTGGCACCTGCCACCACGTCCTCAAAGAGAGACGTGGCTCTGAAGAAGCCAAGGAACTGCAGGCTTCAAGTTGTGGCATGAGAGCGATGCAGGAACTGCATGAGAGCAGGTTTTGCCCTTCTGCAGACTGTGATGGGGGAATGCCAGCGTGTCAGTATCTGTTGGTCACCTTCGTTTATAATGACAGCAAAGTAAAGAGGTCTCCAAAAAGTAAAAGTGTGTAGAAGTTCTTATTTAATATGCTAGTCCTCAGGAAAAGAAAGGCTATTGTTAACCAACTACTAAGCAGCCAGCACTCCTGGGGTGAGCATCTTGTGGGCGATGGTGGAGTACCCATTGCACCCCAAAGATGAAGGGCATCTTTCTCGCTGGGTGTTCTCAGGGCTTCCAGAGGTAATGGTTGCTGTGGTCTTCCTGTACTCTCGCCTCCCCGGATTCCCAGCTTCTGCTGTCTGGCTTCCTGCTGGTCTCAGCAGGGCAGGGCAGGGTTCCTCTGTGTCACTTCCTGACTCAGGCTTGGGGAGACTGTGAGTGTATTTCCCAGATGCTCATGGTCTGAACTGGCGCTGGCTTCTGAGAAGGTCCTGAACAAGGTCCTGGCATGGCTTCCGGCCACAGTTAGGGAAACTGAGGCCTGGGGTTGATGTCAAGTGGAGCTGAGGCTGCCTGGAACCACATAAATGACCCTGGCCTCTGTGCAAGGCTGCAGGCCACTGGAGTACTGCCTCCTGAGAGACTCTTGGCAGGCACTACTGGTCTTGTTTTTACTTGTTAAGAAATAAAAAAGAGCGCCGGGAAAATAGCCCAGTGGATTAAAGCTTCTGCAAGCAGGCGCAGGGACTGGAGGTTCGATTCCCGGGCCTGTCGTGCTGACGCCATTCCTAGGGGTGCACTGAGATGCCCTTTGAGACTGGGCGTGGTGACACACGCCTATAATCCCAGTTTTTGGGAGGCTGTAAACAGGCGGATCACTATGAGTCCAATCTATGTAGTGAGACACTGTAGACCTTGTGCTAAAATTAAAAAAAAAATGGAATTAAAGTTGAGATTAAACTTCTTATACAAAAGAAGAAACTCCTGCAAGTAGTGATGCCATTCATTAAATTTTACACTAAACTCAAGATTTATACTAAAACACTATTGGTTGAAGTGACAAAATTACCTTTGTAAGTGGCAATTGGGAAAATTAATATGACCTTTTTAAAGCTGATGAAATTAAATTACAGAGAGATCCATGTAATTTAGGGGAAATTAAGATCTTGGCTGGGATTAAGAATCCTTAATTTACTCGCTTTGTGTTCAGCTTCCTGATTAGATGCCATCTGTGTTTAGCTCAAGTGGCTGGGGGTGGTGGCGGGATCAGCTATGCCAAAGGGTCTCTCTGGCAACAGGGGGGCAGAGCCCAGCCTTCCTGAGACCCCACTGAGACTGAGAGCCTCGAGCCGGCATTGCAGGGAGCAGCGCCTATACGTGGCCATTTGTGTGCTATTTGCTCATGCTCAAAAGTTACATGGTAGACAAGAAAATCTGAGTGTACGAGCAGCCGTGCCTTTCTGTGCTGGCCATGGACTGGAGCAACGGCATCACGGTGTCTACACACTAGGGGGGTATTCAGGGCCTGTGGGGTGCTTTTTAATTTTTACACAGTCATTCAGACATATTTGAAGTAGAAATTTATTTATCAAGTCTCCCTTTAACTTCTTGTTAATTCTGCCTGACTGGCACGAGCTCAATTTGAAACCCTTACCAGTTCCATTTATTTTCAGAGTATAGACATTTCTGCTGATGAGAGAGAAAAGTTTTGGTCTTCCCCCTGCCATAATTTTATTTTGTTTTATTTTACTTTTTGAGGGTGTAATATAATTTTTTTTTAATTTTACAAAGAAGAAAAATGCTAAAAAGATTAGAAATAATACAAAATTTCAAAGACCAAGATGATAGGAATTCAATAATGGGTGTTATATTGCATATATTTTCTTCAAATTAGCTGTTCATATTATCTGAGGGGCCAGTTTTGCATGCTTACGCCTGGCAAGCGGTCCATCTGGGTTAGGATAGCGCCTTTGCTGCCCCGGTGTTCTTATAAAGCAGGAGGAGAACCTGGGGGCTACAGTGTTTGAGCAGGAGAAAGCAACAGAATAGAACTGCAGCGAGTTTAAGCATGTTTTCATATTTTGTTCTGTTTGTTAATGGTGTCTTGCTATCTAGTTCAGGCTGGCCTTGAACCCACAGTGATCCTCCTGCCTCAGCCTCCTGCTGAGGCCGTGAGCATGTGCCACCATACCCCAGAATTCTTAATACAGAAAAATTGCTTACCTTTGTGTGAAATGTGCTACGACTAAATAGACTTTGCAGCATTGAAGAATCAGAGCTCCAGTAAAATAGCAACCCTAATGAATATTTGGGTAGTTTTCTGTTTTGGAGCCCATGGTCTTCAGTGGTTACTGAGCTTGCCTGAGTAAGTTCTTTGTGATCTCATATAGTACTTGGTTCGTGCTTTGTTAGATTTTCTGTGGCTACATCTGTGTGCTTTTAATAACATGCAGGTCTGTTTACATAGAGATAGAAGGAACTAGAAATATGATGCTATTTGATACATTTCACTCCAGATTGGCTTTTTAAAATGTAATAGTATAGTTGCTTGGGGCCCAGCGGGATGGCTCAGTGGTCTAAAGCGCCTCCTTGGGAAAGCTTGGGCAGCTTCAGGGACCGCGGTTTGATCCCCAGCACCACATGCTGCGCCAGCCCTGCCCTCGTGGCGGGCTGAGCCAGCCATAAAAATGAATGAATAAACAAATAAAGGTTCTGAAACAAGAAATAAATAAATAAATAAATAAATAAAAAATTAAAAAAAAATAGTATAGTTGCTATCTTTACCTATCTATAAAAATGTTGTATTAACAACATGTCCTACTTATACAGATGCATAGCTTCTTGTCTGTTGGTGAGTCAGCATATTTAACTTATGTTTAAATTTAAATAAAGTCAGTACGGTGGCAAGACCTTTATTAATGGAAGTTTGTAAAATAACAGCCATTATTTTATTCATTTCTAGCCACACAGAATGTGAAATGTTACTTAGTACGTCTTCATTTGTTTCCTCTCCTGTGGCCCTGCGAATTCTTCAGGACACTGCAGGTACTCGCTCTTGGCAGGGAATCCCTAGGTCCCTTCCTCTTGGGGAGACACAGTGTGATCAGCTCTGTCCCGATGTCATTAAGGATTCTCGTCTTAAAATAGGTAGGGTCAATTATGAGGATTTAGATTCCAAGTATAAAAGCAAGGAAAGCATTTCTTGTATTCTCATCGCTTAGTCGCTTCTGGTAAGCACGGAGGGATTGTCGGACTGGTGACCTGAGACCTCTTCACCCCAGGACTGAGGAGCCCTGCCAGGCAGCAGAACGGTCCTGCTTCGGTAGCTCCACAGTTTCAGATGAGCCCCGGCGCCATATCCTGTAGACTTTTTAAACTTGCATTTGTGTATGTGACAGATCTGTTTATTTTTAGTAATTTTTCATCTTCTTGGGTAAACCATAAGGGAAAAATGGTCATCAAGGATTATTCTAGAAGAGGACAAGATTATATCTGACTTTAATTTATTTTTCTTTTCTAAAATCATTATTCCTGGTTACTAAGTTATCAGTACTGGTTAAAAGACAGATGCTTCTCTGTTGCAAGTTAAATGAGCACGTGTCTTTCCATAGCAGCACAGAAGCTGCGTTTTGGTGCCAGAGATGGCACTCAGGAGCTGGCACTTAGTGCCATCAGCTGGTGCTGATGCCTTGGAGCTATCTCCCCCCGGCCCTAGAGGCTTTCTTAGCATCCTGGCTGATGTGACCTTTATTGGTGTCTTTAAATAGTATAATGAGGACTTGGATCTTTTTATCTCAGTTCAGTTTGGACTTAAACCTGTAAGAACTTCAAAAGTTTAGAAGCCTTAACTATCTTTGTTAGGAATTTTTACATTAAAATGACTTAATTTTCCCCAACAGAACTTACATGTCATTGGTGAGGGACCGTTGTCTGAGAATTAGTTGTGTGAATTAGACACTTGTGCTTATGGCTTATAGGACTCAGTGGGATAATTGGCTGGAACTATTTTGAATTTTCCTGTAACAAGGAAATAAAATTTACATAAAATGCCTTTGCTTAGGCCGGGCAAGCCCTGCTTGCCACAGCTGAAGGAAAGCAGCTGAGCACTGAGGACTTTATCTGGCAAGGGTGAGTCCCCGGCAGGAGGGAATCTCTCTGGACAGCTTCTCCTGCTTCTCTCAAGATATGTGATCTTTACGAAAATTAGTTACGGAAGCAATGCAGCATAAAGATGAGGCATTTTGAAATAAATTAAGTCATATTAAAGCTTCATTTATTTGAAATTTCTTATTTTAAAAAAATTAAGAGTTTTATGGCAAAAGAAAAATAAAGCTCTGGTCCCTTTGAAAGGATCAAATAGTTTTGGACTCGCTTAGCGGCTGAGAGAGCAGGCTGCGGGCTGGTCTGCGGAAGGCTGAGCTGCAAGTCCTCCAGCGTTGGGAGCCCCGCTGGCTGCTCATCCCGCCCCCGCGCTTTGCTCGCAAGAAGGCCGAGCCACGCCCTTGCACCCCGGCGCCCGGCTCATGCTGACAGCAGAGCCCAGAGCTCTGTTCTGTGCTCCATAACCCTCTCCCCTTTCCATGCTACCGATGATCCATTGACTCTAAATGAGCCAGTGACATTTGGTGACAGACATCAGCTCTGGCACTTGGTGCTTTGTTTTATTTTATTTTATTTTATTTTTTTATTTTTTGGGAGTACCAGGGATTGAACTCAAGACCTTGTGCTTCCCAGACAAGCATTTATTCCACTGAGCTCTCTCTCCCGCCCCAGTGCTGTCACTTGGGCACTAAAATAAACAACTGCTCTGCTGACTTTCACGCGCTTGCCTCTCTCGCTGCGATGTCAGCTGCTCTTGGGAAAATGAGAAGCACCGAGGCTGGGTCCCCCGGGTGTCCAGCGCGGAAGTCCCTCGGATTCGCTCCTCAGTGTGTGCGCGGGCACACCCTGCGTGGCTCTGGGGGCAGCCGAGTGCGCCGCGAGGCCGCTGTGGCTTCTCCTGCCGTGCAGTCCACAGAGAACGGGCACGTGGGTGCTGTGCTCTTAGATGAGGAAGCGCGTGCCAGAATGGTGACAGAAGCTCGTCAGTACATTCCACAGCAAGTCGTTTATTGCTACCAGCTCTTACCTGTGGTGCCCAGTGACTTGTGTTGTGTCGCATTGCGCTCCTACCTCTGGTGGCACCTGGACTGGTTCAGAACATCGTCACTGCAGCCCTGCGTTGTGCTGCGCCCTCAGTAGAGAGCAGCAGTTTCTTGGCTCCATCGTAAGCTGATGGTGCCCTGTGGTGTGTGGGAGCCGCGAGTCAACGGTCGGCATTCTGTGACGCAGGGTGGCACTAGAAGTGCGGAACTTGGTGTGCGTGAAAAGTATGGGCCCCTGGATGATGCCTTGAGACAGGGGCTTCTGTGTTCCGGAAGTCGTGCTAGTGGTTTCCTCTGGGGAGTCTAACTCAGCCCTAGACGGTGCTGATCTGTGCAGTGTTTGCCACTTCGTGTGACAGTATATCTGCTGAAACCATTTTATGCTTAGGCTGGAATTGCACTTGCTCTATTTAACAGGCAAAAAATGAATCAAAATTTCAGTTTCTAAGGACTAGTGGTCTGGGCTGTGTAGTGAGACCCTGCACACACACACACACACACACACACACACACACACACACACACACACGTATGTGTCTGCACGCACACACACGCACACAAAACCTTAAAAAAATTTTCAGTTTCTTGTCATGTAAGTTGGGAAGACTAAATAACAGTTTTTTGAGTATTACTCTAAGTGCTGGGTAGAGCTTGCCCCAGTGGTGAGCACGTGGCAAGTAGCTAGTGTGGGCATTTAGTACAATAATAATGTGATGATGGTAAATAGAGTATAAACAATGCATTTGAGACTAGTTACAATTGATCCAGGTGTATAACACAATGTAGTGTATTACATTATTTAACTTTTTATTATATTAAATGTGTCTCAGTCATTTAAGATGTATTCTGTGTGCATTACAATGCAGTAGTATATTAGCATATATCATAGCTATAAAATATAAATTGAAGTAGAATATATTAAGTATAATAGAAAGTTTAGTTAATAAAATGTCATAAATATCTAATTATTTGTGAGATTGAATAGATGAAAGATGGAAAATAATACCCTTATTTCGGTTTATGTGGTTCAGTTAATTGTTCCCTGTTATCTCCTAAGTACCAGGGCAGCACTGAGAGTAAAAAGTAACTTTCGCTTGATGAACTTATGCCCGGGGACCTATGGTGGGAGCCGAACTGAGCCAGGGGAGAACGGAACCAAGTGTGACCCGGAGCACTGCCAAGCTGAAGTCCACTGCTGCATACCTGAGGGTCATCTAGAGAGGCGCGACAAGCCAGGGCTCAGGAGGTTGATGGGGGCCTCGGGGCGCGGCTGGCGATGGGGAATTCCCCTCCTCAGGACAACAGGGCTGCCAGCTACCATTGAAGGAGGAACAGATGCGCCCGAGGTGGCTTCCTTCTCTGCACCCGGGAGTCTCCTGCAGTGATGTTCTCTCTGCTGTTCATGTGAACATGGCTTTGAACTTCTTTGTAGCGCTGCTTTTACTAATTTTTGTGTTTTTGGAACTCATAAACTATAAACTATCCTCAACTCCTGCGCTAGGCAGGAGGCTGGAGGGACAGCAGCGGCTGTGATGCCACACTTGTGCTTCTTCTGGGCTGGCTTCACTTGCTGGGTTCACAGTCCCAACTGATTGCGTGCACTGTGGGCAGTCAGGCCCTGCTCCCAACGCATCTTCATTGTTTTTCCCCCTTGCTGTGTTCTCCTTCACCCTCTCTCCATCTCTTTATCCCCTTTGAGTTTCTCATATAGGAGAAGCCATGCCATATGTGTGCCGGCGTCTAATCTATTTCGCTTAACGTTATGATCTCAGAGAGTACTCAGTTTCCTACAAATGATTTATGTTTGTCATTCTTTATAATGGCATAATACTCTGTTACATATAAATGTTACTTTTTGGTTTTTTTTTTGCCTGTTCATCTGTTTGTGGACACCCAGGCTGCTTCCCTCCCCCCTGCTGGCATTATGAACTGGGCTGCTGTACACACGGCTGTTAGGGCTGGTGTCTAGGTGGCCCCCAAAGTCTCATGCAGTCATGGAGCAGCTTCTACAGTTTGTGATTAATTCACAGTCCAACGCTGGCATGATAAGTGTGAGTGCTACACCCGCCCTGGGCAGGTGGCCTGCATGCAAATGGACAGAAGGGAGAGAGGCCTGCTGGCTGCCACAGCTGCTGCCCCGCCCTCTTGGCTCCTGCGCTGTTTTCCTCTGATGTGAGCTGCTGTCCTCTGCCATGTGCCGCTCTGCCTTGGAGCCAGCAGAGAATGGACTGAAACCTCACCTCATGGTGAGCTAAGTGAATCCTGTCTTCCTTAAGCTTGGGTGTTGGGTATTTTATCCCAGCAACAAGAAAAAAGTAACTGAGGAAATAGATGTGTGTGTATCACTGTAAGACACGATGTCTTTAGTGCTTCTGGGAAGTTCCTACATGGGAGGCAGCTGGGAGCAATAAAATTTCTATTTTTAAGTGTTGAGCAATCTGCGTATTGATTTCCACAGTGGTGGTGCTAGTTTACACACCCACGGCACTGTGGAGGGGCGACTTCTCCGTTGCGACCTCACCAGCTTTTGCTACTACTTAACTATGGCTGCTCTTTCTGGAGTAAGAGGGACTCTCCCTGTTCAATTACTTTGCATTTTTCTCATGGGAAGAGAAGTTGTGTGTAGCCTCGAGCACCCATGGCCACTAGTGCTTTGGAGAAGTGTCTTTCTGTTGATGCTAGCGGAGACCACCGTGAACTCGGTGAGCTTGGTTTTAAACTGCAGAAATCTCACTCGGAGGATCGAAGACCATGGCATGGTTTCATTGTTGGATATAATATGAAAACCTTTCCACTTGATTGCGGATGTTTCCATTTTGACCTCAGGATTTTGATGTTTGACCTGTGCAAAACAGACTAGCTTAAGAATGATGAATGACTTGAACATCATAGGTGCTGGGCAAATGTTTTAAAGTGTTAGAGTTTAAGCTGAATGCTGTAATACAATCAAATGAAGAATAAATGTTAGTGTATCAGAGCAGATTGATGGGAAGGAAGGAATTATTATCAAATTACAAGTGCAAAGTAACTTTGCCCAGCATTTTCTCTGGTAAGATACACTCGCGTCCACGTGAAATGAATGCTCATCATTCTAAAGCGGTTGTTGCCTGTAACAGCAGCTGTCCTACCAGAGGCCAGTAGAAGGCTTGTACCTGGGGCTCCATCCTCAAGGCCACCGCATTTGCCACGCCAGTTGGGCCCTGCCCTAGTCTCCTATCTCAACAGTGCTCACAGAAAACTGGCAAAAGCTCATTTAAGAGTAGTCTTCATTAGAAGCAGTGCAATAGTATGTGACATTTCATCATGAAAACACTGCAAGCTGACATCTCATAGTGGTGCCAGTTTTCATCTAGCCGATAGGAAAAGTCCGTGGTTTGCAGCATACTGTCCTGAGGAGGCTTTGGGTGCACATTTGCTCCTACACATAGCGGGTCTGCCGCCATGGTTGGCTACTCTGGCTTCTTCCATTTCTTTTTCATATGGGGAGACAGACACACTCTCTCCGTAGAACTGATGCAAAGTACAAGCTGCTTGCTTTCCCTCCCGCCGGCACACACACGTAACTGAAAACCAGTAGAGCAACCAGAACCTAGGAGGAGAGCTGGCGTTCATTCTCTCTGCTTGTGTCCGACAGAAATGAGCAGAATCTTCGTCCATGGGATGCTACGACTCCAGTAACTCTCTCGGGCTACCCAAGGACAAGCTGAGGGCGTGCTGCACTCTGATTTTGAAGGATGCGAAGATGCTGTTTGTCCTTTCAGCCACTTTTATTTTTGTGGTCTGTTTTTGCCGTTCCAAGTATTGGGAACATATTTGTCACCAGACAAAGGACCAGATGTAGGGCATAGGGAAGCTCCAGTTACTGGGCAAGCTGTTCCTCTCAGGCTGCACATAGAAGTGTGGGAGGTGGCGTGGCCAGGGAGGCCCGAGGGAGCCACCGCTGCTGGCTGCTAGGTGCACTTCACTCTGCTTAGCAGTGGTGTTTCTTATGGGCTTCCGTACATGCGCTCTTAACCTGATTGTCAAATGCAATTTGTGTGCATAACGAGTGTCAGTGTAATTTATTGATTGAATGTGAAACTCAAGGAAGTGATCCTCCATTGGAGAATGATAACACCGACAGGAGTCACTTTTCCACCTTTGCTGGTTTTGTCTGTCCCGTGGGTCAGCACTTTATTTCTACAATTAAAGCAGTGACTTCAATACCATTCAGTGACCAGCCACTGGCCCACAAAAACTTGCCCCCTCTATGTTTTACTCAACATCTGGAAAATCACAGTTCCCTTACAAAGCCCAGTAAGTTCACCTTCCCAGAGAAATTATTTATTTTCTCCAAATCAAGTCATATGAACAACTGATGAAATGCTGAGGTGCTTTTATCTAACCAACCAGAAGATTTTCTGAAAGGAATTCAAGTATTCTACTAGCAGTGGCTGAACCAATTCTAATCAAAGAGCTGATAGAAATTATTAATTTGCCATACTTCTCAAATACATTTTACATTCTACAAATGATTCTTTGCAATAGCAACATTAGTATTCTGGGTGGAGAAACTACTTCTGGGTACCGTTTTTTTTTTTTTTTTCCTTTGGTACTGGGGATCAAACTCAAGACCTTATGCTTCCAGCCAGCTAAGTGCTTATACTGATTAACTATCTCCCTGGCCCTAACATTATTATTCTGAAACTGTTCAGTTCTACTTATGCTAATATCCAGAACATAGATATAGCACTTTAGGCTTAGGAATGTTACAGATTATTGATTTCTTTATTTTGTGGATATATATATGATAAACTCAAATTTCTTATATAAGTTGGTTTTCATGCTTGATATGTTATTATGGAATTTGACATACATTTTTATTTTTTTAAGAATTTCTTAGTTTATTTTTTTTTTTTCTTGTTTCAGAACCTTTGTTTGTTTATTCACTCATTTTTATGGCTGGCCCTAGGGCAGGGCTGGCGCAGCATGTGGTGCCGGGGATCGAACCACGGTCCCTGAAGCCGCCCAACTCTCCCAAGCAGGCGCCTTAGACCACTGAGCCATCCCGCTGGGCCCCTGACATACATTTTTTAAAGCCTTGTGAAATCTAAATTGAGTCATGACTATTCTACTTGCAACAGAAACCTGAGAAATTAGGAACCTTCGCAAGTCTTTAAAGCTTCCTTTTCTCTGTGTTACGTAGTTATTTAACCCAGAATTTAATCAGTAAATCTTTTTTTTTTTTTTTGTCTTTTTGAGACAGGGTCTCACTATGCAGTTCAGGCACTGAAAGGCTTTAGTGGGCGTGCCATGGGCTTCCGTGCCGTCTGCTCTCAAGGAAACAGGAATTGCACCTTGTCTGCGAAGGCATCTGAGGTTGCAGGTCAGTCATGGGCGTCGTGGGGTGACAGGACCTCTGCGATCTGACTAGCGGGTCATACCTGGTGCAGAACAAGAGGATGTTGGGAGTTTCTCTGCCTGATGAGGATGGGGAAGCCCCCGTCACTCCGCATGAGGCCAGTCTTCCTGCAAGCCTTACGAGCTGGTCTTCTTCACTAGGTTCTGGCTAAAGCACCGGCACTGCTAGGATTCTCCCCTTGCCTCCCAGGCTTCTTTCTTTGCAGCTCGCTCCTGCCAAGCTCCGTTCTTTCCTCTGTCATTTTCTCCTCAGTTTATGCTTTTCATCTTGAGGAAGCAAATCCTGGCAGCCATGCACCCAATTTAGACAGTGCTTCCCTCCGACAACACTTTTGTTCTAACAAGGTACTAACTCGAAGGAGTCTCAATGATTTCTGCTTGTACCGTATCTTACACATGCTTTAGAAGATGTGCATGTTGTGTGTGTGCATATGCGTACTGTTGCTCTTAAGCCAGGCAGCGGTGACATTGACAGCAGTGACTCATGGGTGACACACATGCTTCTGATACAGAGACACCTAGACACCCTGCCACCTCCCAACTTCACTTAGGCCTGATTTTGGGGGGCAGAAACGACACGTGGCTCGGGCGGCTTCATTTCCTTTGTGACATTGCTTTGGTACAACCCCGAGCACCACCCCCACACTCACTCACACAGCTATCCTTCTTCGTCTGGGTTCTCTTGGCTGCTCCCTCGTGGACTGCACCATGGTCACATGGAGGTGGCTTCCATGAAGAGTCTGACACCAAGGTAGAGAGTGTGTGAAGCGATGAGTGTCAGTATCTCCCCAGCCCGGCAAGTGGCATCCGGTCCCTCTGCTCTCACTCAGCTCTCTGCTCCACCATCTGCAGAGCGACAGTGCCACCTTGGACTGCCGTCTGCCGCAGGCCTCATCTTCTTGTGCACCTCATTTAGCTTCCTCTTCCTGGAAACAGTCTTTGTTTTGGCCATGGCGGTTGAGGAAATGATCAGATCTTTTCTGTCCCAAACTCTTCCCATTCTTTTAAGTTTTGAAATGGTAAAGAAGAAAACATGCATACGTATCATGTCCGCCATGACATGCTGAAATGCGCAGGCACTTGTGCAGTGCCTAGACTGAGCCAAGCGGCACGCTGCATTCTCATGCAGGAAGCAGAGCCTTCCACATGCAGCACCCTAGACCAGCGGTTCTCAGCCTTTCTGATGCCGTGACCCCGCAATACAGTTCCTCCTGTTGCGGTGATCCCAAACCAAAAAATAATTTTGGTGGCTACTTCAAAACTGTTATTTTGCTACATACAGTTATAATTCAGAATGTAAATACCTGATATGCATTACGTATTCTCAGTGCTACAAATCAAACATAATTTAAACATAGTGATTAATCACAAAAATAATATTTAATATTATTTAATAATGTTTAATTATATGTTGAGAAATATTTATTACTAATTCCAACAAATAACATTTCACCATGGCATAGCCATGAGTTTAAATATGTATTTCTGATGGCTTTAGGCGACCCCTGTGTTTTAGTCGATTGACCCCCGCGGGGGTCGCGACCCACAGGCTGAGAAAGCAGCTGAGCTCTGAAGCAGAAAGATGGCGACTGAGGGCCAGGGGAACCTGTTGGCCAAGGATGTAAATTTCCCATTAGATAGTAGGATGCTGTTCTGAAAATCTGCTCTGCCGTAGCATAGAGCTGGCCTTAAGAACACTCATTTCTACTTCTATGTGACCTCGGCGCAAGAGCGGGAACACGCTCCTCGCTGTCCTTTTCTTAGGCAAAATGGAAAGACAGAGTCATATTCCATTCCCATCTCTTCTGCCGAAGTCACCATGTATTCCCTTTCTGATCACATATTCAGTGTGTGGATCAGCTTGATTTTATCCCACACAATCTCCAGCCTTTAAAAAGTATCACAGAACTGGGAAGCAGCTAATCATACTTCACTGGATCATCGCAGTGTGGTACCTCGCCCTTTCTTCCAGTGTTGCCTATATTTTAAAGGATAAATATAATGTGAAAAGTGCCAAAACTAACGTAATTTTAAACCGCACTGTGGGCCTTCCAGAAGCTCTGCTCTCTCCGCGCCCCGCTAGCCCAGCGCCCCCTCTGGCAGCTCTGAGGAACATCCTCACAGGTGAGCGGCTCGCCTCCATATACAAAGCGGCACTGTGCCCAAGGACAGAGCGTACAGAGCACACCGACACAGCGAGGCTTTGTTCCGTTTACCCGCAGGAACAACAGGCTCCCTCAGTATTAACAGGTGGGCGTTTAAATATACAGATCACTCATCTCCTCCAATTAGAAACCATAGGAAAGTCTGACACACTCGCTTTGAGCTCTAAACTTCTAAGTAAGTTTAAGTTTCCTGTCGTTCATGGAATAGCTGGAAAGAAAGCCTTTTATTTATACCTCGGGGAAGATGACAAAGAATTTTAAAATAGACCCGTGCAGAGACCCATCTGGTCATGGAGTTTGCGTCACAAGTACTGGCAGGGCCACTGATGACGGGCCATCTTTGGCTCTTTCCCCACATGAGCACTGACACGCCCCAGGGGTTCGTGTGTGAGAGCGTGGGAGGCAGCTCCGATCGGATCATTTGATGGGGCCCTCGCTTAGAGCGAGGGACTTTTCTGCCCCAGATAGCTAGGTGTCGGCGTTGAGGAAGTGCTAACGCATTAGCACTCATGGAGCGTTCACCCCCAAGGCACCTCTACTTCCTGGAGGTAGAGAGAGGCTCCTGACAGAACCACTCTGAGTACGGGTAGACACAGAAAGGTGTCACGACCCGTGGTACCCTAGGAACAGATCCCTCAAGTGATCAGCAGTGGCTTAGGAGAGCTTCCGCTATGCCATGTAGCATGTGTGCCTGTCACAAAGTGCAGAGCGGGTCCCGGTGATGCGCACAGCTGCGCTGTCTCCCAGAGTGCCGTTCGGTGCTGTATCACTACATTGTATAACAGTAAGAGCCATAGTCTATTTGCTGGGCTTTCTAGTAGTTTCCATTGCTTCTCCACACTATGTATCTGTTGGCACAACCCCTATAACTTAGACATTCTAAGGTACTTTTGCATCTGCTAACCTAGTGTGACCTCTGCGCTTTTTGTCCAAGTGCCCTCCTCTCTCTTAGACTATAGTTACACCTAATTGTTCACATTCGCAACGTGAAATTATGTTCTATAATATACAGTCACCTAAATTTCCCATGGGAAAGATGAATATCATCTGAAAGGACTAAATAGAAATTTATGTACAAATTAATGGGATCTATAGTAGCATGTTGTCCCTCTCTTACTGGGTTGGGTTGAAGATTTATGTTCCTCTAAGGGCCACTATGGAAGCCTAATCACTGGCATAGGGTATCTGGATGTGGGGCTTCTGGAGAGAATAAAGGCCTCAGAAATGGGATTACCGTGCATGCTACAGAGGACCAAAGGAGATGCTGTCCTGCCAGGCATCTGCGAATACATTAAGGAGCCCTTCTACAAACCTGGAAGAGACCCTCACTCTAAACCAAAATGCTAGGCTCCGGCCAAATAGCTTGGCGATTAAAGCACTCTCAAACAGGTGTAGGGGCCTACCATGCCAACCCCACCCTCAGGGAGCACTGAGACGGTAACTGAGCCTGGGTGTGGTGGCACGAACCTGTAATCCCAGCTCTTGGGAGGCTGTAAACAGGCGGATCACTATGAGTCTGATCTAATGGTGAGCCCCTGAATACCCTGTAGATCCTTCCCTAAAACATAAATAAATAAAAAACACACAAACAAACAAATAGGCCAACCAACCAACCAACCAAACAAACAAACAAAAACAAGCAAAACCCTGGTGTTGTCAACTTGTAGAGGTGTGGGAGACAAGAATTTTCTGTTGAAACTCTTCAGTCTGTGGTATTTTCAATAGCAGCAATAGATAACTAAGATGCTTATACAATGTTTTCAACTTGGGTAGGGGTTTTTAAAGTTTCATAATACTTGTGTACTTCTGAAATGGCACGAGCTCATCTTGCTGCATTTTAGTTGATGCTACTTAAGTGGTAGAAGTCACAGGCATGTGGAATCGTGGCTGATCACCGCTTAGACAACAGGTCAGCCCTGTGATTTGTGAAGAGTGCCGCACTGACTCAACAGCAGAAATGAGAGTACTAAGTTCACACATACATAATAAACATATATACACACACGATATGCAGGCAAAGGTGACACAGAAGGCCACACTCACATTCTACGTCGCATCCCTGCGCTTGTCTGGAGATGTTCGCAGCTATTTTTGATGTTTTCTGTGCTGCACATCCCTGTGGAGAGCCGAAAATAAACTGAGTGCAAAATACAATTAATGTTTGGAGTCTTTCCAAGATTCCAGGCTTTAGAAGAGGCCACTTAAAACTGAGTCCTCTGCCTTTACCATTTTTGGGAATCCCTGCTCGTTTTGCTACACAACAGCTGAGACTCAATAAATGTGCAGTGGACTGATTCAGTTAGTGGTACCAGGTACTCAGAACATCTGCCAGACACGAGCCTGCCAAACCGCCGTCCTCATTACTGGGAAATTAAACCTCACATAAGTTTAGATTTCACTTCCAGATGTGTCAGAAGGGGCTCTTGGCTCTCCCGCCGACTCCCTCTCATCCCAAGCTGGGAGATGCTCTCCTCCTGGTGTGTGCATGTCACAAAGGAAGTAACGCATCCTGCATGGCCGTGTGCAACCTGTGAAGGTTTTCTTACTTACTAATTCTTTTTCTAGGGTGAGTGAATGAGCTTGCATCACTGCCTGTAAATTATCATGACCTCTTAGAAGACCCGGGAGTTGACTGCGTTGTGTTTTATGCCTCATTGCCATGTGCATTCATAAAGTTAATAAATAACTTTAGGTGACTCTGAAATATGATAAAGCAAGATTTTCCCCAGAACTATGGCCTGTGAAGTATTTTTGTTTTAGAAGAGACATGACATTACTGACCAGCAATGTAACATTAGATAAAAAATCTCGAATTTTCTTTATGTAGATTTCCTTAATTTTTATCTGCGCATGTCATCTCAAGGGGACTTAATCCCCATGGTTTCAATCACTTCTTCTCAAATGGTGAAAGTGTTCACTCTAAGAGCTCTTTGGAGCTCAAGAATATTTTTTATTACTTTTAATAATAGTGCAATGGTTACAAAACATGTCAGTAGTACATTCCCAATAATTGACACAATGCATATTGTTGCCTGCTCAAGAATATATTTAATAGCCCATTTATAAGCCTTTATATCTTTAAACTAGGATTGCATTTCATTAAGAATAAACAAAGACAGACACCTAAAGGCTAGGGTTCAGTTAGAAACTCCAAAATCTCATGTTTCCATCTACATATTCTAAACTAAAAGATCTGAACACGTTTTCTCTTCTGGACCAAATAGACAATGAGTAGCTTCAGGAGGTATACGGCCTCTTTCCTCAACTCTATTCACTGACTTTGAGTTCTTGAAGATCTGATTTGCTTACTTATCAGTAGTGTTTACAGGGGAGATTCTGCTTTTTATTAATCAGTAGGCATTATGCAACATTTCATCTTATAAACCAACCTGCTGGAAGTGAATATGTGGTAGGATTGTGTTTCTTTTATTACACTGCATGTAGCACTAACTCAACTTACCTTTATACAAAGCAAGTGCTATCATTTTCAGGGTAATAAGACACAAGAATAAAGGGGAGGAAAAAAAAACCTTTCTAGACTCAACAATAAAAAATAAAAAGGTGGAAAGGAACAAAAGAGCCCTGGGAGATAGAGCCCATTGTTTGTGCGGCTGTAGATCTTCCACTAATTAGCTGTCAGGTGTACAGTGGAGAAGTGTTAGGAGCCGCAGCCCACGCGTTGGTCTCCCGCCCGCTTGTGCTATCTCTCACACCCCCGCCCCCACACCCTTCCTACTGGTTTCCTCCGCGTTGGCCCAGCAAAGGCAATGGAGGCTCCTGGGTGTGAGGTTGGTCCCTTCTAGTAGTCAGCACAAAGCTGGATTCCCCGACAGGTCGGCCGTGTTACACCCGTGCGTGTTGGGAAGCGAATGGTTTGACCGCGATGGAGCTATGTGATGTCAAGGTTGGTACAGAGCCTGGGAGATCCCTCAGCAGCATGAGCTCCGCCTGGCAAGAACAGGGCCCTGAGTTCACTTTCTGGCACTGCCAAGAAATGAAATAACGACCCAAATTGGTCTGGAAATAAAATGACCTTTTCACCACAGGCAAGTAAGCTGTAATCAGCTCCAAGTATTTTTCATTTACAATGCAAAGAGTGGAGAATCAGTTCTGTTGCTTTTTAATTAACAATGGGTTTACAACATTACATAATTGACACACAATTATGTCGCCAAGGGGAATTTTCAACCATAATCCTTGTACCATATTTATGATTTTCTCAGAAAGGAGGGTTAATTCTTATTGTATAACATGCCTGAGGCTTATAATGAAGTTTGGTGACCTTTAACAAAAAAAAAAATTAATGAAAAATATAGCAGGCAGATGAGGCCTATTTCTAGTGTGGTATGCTGTATTGTATATTTTCCTTAACAACTTTGAGATAATACATCTTGAGGTTATGCAGACGCTGAAATGCTGCAATGATTCTGGGGGATTGTCATTAATAATTCTAGTTTTCTATTATAAAAGTGGCAAAGAAGTATGTTTTAAAAGTAAGACTTAAAAAAATAAATAAAAGTAAGACTTGTTTCTGAAATGTAAGGTGGTTACGTGCTTGCCTAGAAATGGCACACCTCACTGTGCATGTTTCTGTTATCAGAGAAAGGATGAATTACAGCGCAGCCCACGTGAAAATCCACCCTTAATAAAATGCCCGGGAAAAGCACGGGGCGACGCTTCTGGAGTGATGCTGGGTGATTTGCACGGTTGCTCCCTCGTCTCTTCTTCTCATGCGCATGCTCCTGATGCCCTGGGTGAAGAGCTCAGAGCGGGGCTAAGAGAGCTGCTCCCCGTGACCCTGGACAGGAAGCTTAAGCCAGGAGAAGAGCTGCCCCTGTTGCGGTTTGCGTCCCCCCAAGCCTCGCGCAATCGTAGAGCTGTTTGCGAGGTGGCTCCATCCTCAGTCATCGACCCTGGTGCAGTGCATGCTGGGATTCAGGGTGAGGGCTGGCTGAATCTGCGCACAGTTAGACTGGCTCTGCTCAAGCCCCGGGGACAGGGTGCAGCCTCCGGGTGGCAAGGAGGCTGGCCTCCCCTCAGGCACACCTGCTGCCATGATTGCTGCGCTCTGCCGGGAGCCCCCACCCTCCAGCCAGGGGATTATGGCCTGCACCCTCTCCAGACTGTGAGCTGAATCCTCCTCCTCTCCTCCTTTGACATTCTGGTGTCGGGTATTTTTTCTCAGCAACTGAGAGAAAAGTCAGCAGGATGTCGCTTGGAGCATTCATGTCCGGTGGCCTTTCTTGGAGACCGACAGCATGAGCCAGTCTGAGTATGTGGGAGTATTACATTTAGCTGTATATTTGTTTCATATGAGCAATTTAAGGACAGGAGACAGTCGGTGAAAGGCTTTGCTCTGATAATCACCAAGTAGGCAGATCCAGTTTATACACAGAAAAGTCTGGTCCGTTACAGGATGCATGAGAAACTTTCTATTCCAACTGGAGCTTTCCCACCCTGGTTTACCTAATACACTAAGACCACAGATTATATGTGCTGGAGAGAGACAGCCATTCCTATCAAGGAGAGGGGTTTGAAAGTCTATGAGCAACTATTAACCCTGAAGGAATTCTTAGGATCTTAGGGTTTTGGAAGTATAAGATTAAAAGAGAAACATCGAAAGGCGTTTTTGAAGCAAGCTGCTGTCCTGCTGTGGCCCTCGCCACTGTCCTTCTTGCGCCCCGGGAAGGGCAGCCACGCAGGCTGCAGGGCCAGTGCTTGCAGAGCTTGCTAAGCACGCCCAGGCCAGAGACACACTGGGAGGCTCAGATGGGTACATGCAGCCCAGGCTGGCCTCAAATGATCCTCCTGCCTCAGCCTTCCAATTGTTGGGATCCTAGGCCTTTGGCACCACATGCGGTTGTGATTTGTTTAAAGCGATACTGAGAAATAAAGCCGGAAAAATGGGCTAGTGGGAAGTGGGTTTTTATTTTTTAAAATGTGGTCTCTCATAATATATTTCCATTTTTGTGAGAACGATTGGGGGAATTAAGGGGTGGCTCAAGTCAGAACAGCTTGGTGCGCACAGGAGCCCAACGTTCACATGCGAGGCACCCGGTGTGTGGTGGTGGTGGGGAGCAGGGCCTCTCCTGACCACCAGGGTCTGCATCCTTGGACGGAGGCAGGGACGTCGAGGCCCTTGGGACCAGTTACGTCAAGTGACCCCGCCAGTGTCTCTGGCCGCAGGTGTCCCGTTGTAGCCAAGGTGGGGCTGAGGGCTATGGTCAGGGTTGCAGTTACAGGGGCCTTCGGTTCCATCTGTGGTGTCTCCCTGTTCCACCGTGCGGGTTCGTACACGTGCTTCTGCTACTTGGGCCTCTCTCCCTCCAGGCCCACCTCTCCCCTGCGCCTGCCACACTCCTCACCCATCTGACCCTACACAGGACTCAGCTACCATCTCTGTCTCTCTGTCTCTGTCTTTGTCTCTCTCTCTCTCTGTCTCTCTGTCTTTTTGAGACAGGGTCTGGCTATGCAGTTCAGACTGAACTTGAGCTCACTTTTGTAGCCCAGGCTGCTCTCACACTCACATGGATCCTCCTGCCTCAGCCTCCCAAGTGCTGGGATGACAGGCCTGCGCCGCCACGCCCGGCTGTATCACTTGTTGAGGCGTGTCTTTCTGATGTGCTGTGAACGTTGCCTCTGCGCATGCGCAACGCCGCGGAATTCTGAAATGTCTCCTCACAGTGCCGCATGCGTTTGTGTGCTCACCCGCTCCTTGTGGGTACAGGTGCACGCACACCAGCGGTGGTTGGAGGGGGGCTCCTCGAGGTGACCGCGGCACCCTGGGAGCCCTTCTGTACAAGCACTTCAGGAATTTACAAACGGGTTGCGCCGCTCGCGTGACTGAAATCCTGCATGTAGCTATTCCTTTAGTGTCTAAATCCAGTGAGATCTGTGAAACAGTGAACTCAAGGGACGCTGTGGGCCTGCGGCCTCCGATCACAGCGCTTCCGGGGAGCAGGAGCCTTTTAGGGGAGCACAGAGCCGAGGAGGAGCCCAACAAGGTCTCACGAGCTCGGTGGGGACGGACGGGACTGGGAAAGATCTGAAGCCCTGGCGGAGGACTTGGCGTAGCATCGGCTCAGTGGAAGGAAGAAAGTCCCTCTGTTTTCAGATGAAAAGAGACGAATTTCCCCACATTCTGTTTTCAATTCACGCACCAAACACTGGCCTTTTCTTTTTTGTTAACCCAATCATGCTGCAGACTCCTGCATTTAGAGAACTTGATTGCTCTTAAGTACGGCTTGGCAAGGGCATTGTGTGTATCTGCTTTACATTATGTATTTTTTTCCAAATTTGTTTGGAGAAGTCGAGTGCCAACTAGTTTTCCAGGGTATATATTAAATTTTTGTTTCCTTCTGTACTTCTCCATTGCTATTTTCCCAAGCTGTCCTAGAGGACTCATTAGTGTTCAGTGCATATTTTGAGATTATGATAAACATTTATTAAAAACTTTTTATAGAACAGAAACTATTCCTAGGGCAGGGGGGTATGCCTGGCAGTTCCTCCCTAGGCAGGGACAGAAATATGTATACAGCTAATTTTAAAATGTGAGGGGAGGTGATTAGAAGGCTGGGAGCTCGTGGGCCTTTGCAGCCTGAGATGGCTTGGCTTCGTCCACCTGGTAAGAGCGGCTCAACTGAGCTGCTTCAGCGATTCCTCACGGTAAGGTGGGGACCTGCCTCTGCTTCTTCAGAGGAGATCCAGTCTCCGCACTCACCTTGGGCATCATCCTCTGGCATCCAGGGCAGGTCTGCTGGCCTTCTGAGAGGGACTTGCACGGGCCCTGCAGTGAGCTCCGGACCTGCCGCCCTAAGCTTTGGTCTCCTGTGAGCAGATGCCCTCTGCACCCTTCCACCTCTTGTGTTACATCTGTTCTAGTAAAAATGGAAGGATACACAGACAATAAAGGGGTGATCAACTGTTACGTGAGAGCCGAACAGACTTGGGAGGAACCTCTGGTGGAGCCTCCAGTAAGAGCTACAAGTCACCGGAGTGGCAGGCCAGCCACCATTCCCAGAGGCACCCAGCGTTCCTGCATGAGCGACTTCTTTGACAAGGCAGGGATGCTGTTATGGTTTGTGTCTAGTTGTCCCCCTAGGCTTTGTGCAGTCACTGGGGCGGCTTCTAGAATTTGTGATTAAGTCGTGATCCAGTGCTGGGGTTGGGTGTGTCCGGGCTGCACTCAGCCTGGGGCGCATGGCCTGAGTACAGGGTGGGAGGGGAGGCATGGCTGCTCCTGCCACGGCTGCTGTTTTCTGCCTGCCACTGTCACGAACGGCTGCCCTCTTCCATGTGCCAACCTGTCTTGGAGCCAGCCAAGTACGGTCTGAAACTTCTACAAACTGTGAGCTAAATAAACGTTTCCATCCTTGAATTTGGCTATTGGGTATTTTGTCCCAGCAAGAAGAAAACTAAGGGGAGATAGGTGCTGCATCCATCAGTGAGGGCAGTGAGCAGCAGGACAAAGAGGACGCTTTAAAGATCTCAGGCTACACCTCGCTGTGCTTCTGATATAGTGCAGTCAGGACCTGGAACTTGGGAACATAGCTACCTTGCAGAACTGGCTGAAAGTTGGGAAATAAGCATATAAGCATTCTAGTAGGATGCCCATCATCTTAGGAAGAAAGACAAACAGCCTCGTCTCTGGAAACACACTCGCGTTCACTCTCTGAGCCCCTCTGAGGGGCCTGCTGATAAACACGGAGCTGTTGATGGCAGAGTGGTGACTGTCTTGCTTCATGAAATGTGGGAGTAGTACCAGGCAGACAGCGTGCTAAGGGCTCCTCCTGAGTTTGGGCTCCCTGATTTTCTCGGCACCCCAAATGGAGACCCAGAGCAGAAAGGAGCTTGCACAAATTCTTGGGATGGTGCAGAGCACAGCCCCATAATATGCGTACCTTGAGTTTTGCTGTCCTGTGCAGAATAAGTTGGCTTGCTGTGTAGCCTGACGCAGCCAGTGGGCCAATGTGGCCATGCCAGGCCACGCAGGCAGCTCACACAAACGCAGGGGGAAGTGGCGCCTCCTCAATGTCATTTTAAATTTTGGTTATAGATTTGAGAAAGAAAATTATATAGTAATTTCTAGATTTGACACTCACTCTTATACTAACCTGTTAGTAACGGGCGTGGCTCTGCAAAGAGAGTTCTAGGCTGAGCTGGGCTTTGGTAGCGAGCAGGCAAGGGAGCTTCAGCGGCTCACCTCTGCCTCCCTCATGTGCGTAGGGAAGGTGCACCGTGCGCCTGCTCCAGAGCTGCGACAGGCCACTGGGTGAGCTGATAGCCACACAGCACCTGTAGTGGTCTAGCACCTGGCTTGCTTTAGCGTCAGTGCTATAGGAGTGCTACGGCAGCCCAGCCCTCAGTTACTGTGGCAATTCTATAAGAAAAATTATAAATGAGAGCCAGGCATGGTGGTGCACACCTGTAAGCCCAGCACTTGGGAGGCTGAGGCAGGAGGATTGGTGTGGGTTTGAGACCATCCTGGGCTATAAAAAGTAAGCTCAAGGCCAGCCTGAAGTACATAGCAAGACCTTGTCTCAAAAAGACAAATATATATATGTATATATATGCATATATATATAGAGACAGAGAGAAACAGAGACAGAGACAGAGAGAGACAGAGAGACAGAGACAGAGACACAGAGAGACAGAGACACAGACAGAGAGAAAGAGACAGAGACAGAGACAGACAGAGAGAGACAGAAACAGAGAGACAGAGACAGAGAGACAGAGACAGAGAGAGACAGACAGAGAGACAGACAGAGAGAGACAGACAGAGAGACAGAGACAGAGACAGAGAGACAGAGAGAGAGAGAGAAAGAGAGAAAAGCTGCACTGTTTGTGTGCAGTCTTCAGGAATTTGCAGCCTGAGTGCCTGCGGGTGTAAGGGAACCCTGTGGATTTACGTGAAGGAGAGAAACAGGGCACTGAGTGGGGAGTTGCCTGTCAGTTGCTGCGCCCAGGTTTCCTCTCCTGGGAGACCGAGTCCGGGCCTCAGCTGTTCCCACACTGAGGGAAGGGGCTTCTGCAGCTCCACAATGAGCAGCCACATGTTTCTACCATGCTCGCTCCTGGAATGAGCTGAATAGAGCCATTCAACTTGTGTTAAAAAGTGGAAAGCCCAGTAACTTTTATTTTCTGAAATATGTTGTGGAGTCCGTCCCAGTCGCCCCCTCGTTTGGGTAAGCGCTCTCATCCGTGCAAAAGCCCAGCAGATTTTAAGCAAAGTTTTGGCCCTGAAAGTTTATCTGTTGACTTTGACTCAATCTATTGAGCATTTTATTTGATGTTTTCAGAACACATATCTAATCTTCTTTCAAGGTGAATGCCTGTGCTCTATCTATGTGTAATGATTTTAGAACATATTACTGAATTTAGCGTAAATGCAGTAAATCAAGCGTGAAGCACCCTTTGTTTTGAGCCATGCTGAAATTCATGGGGCAGGGGTAGGCGTTCGCACGCTCAGCTTTCCAGTATTGGGTTCGCTCTCACCAACGCTGCTTCTGCTTTTCTCCCAAGTTGTCCCCTTCCTAATGGAGCTAACTTAGGATTCGTAAATAAGCCTGGAAAGAACATGTTATAGGGGTCCAAAGCAGCTGAGGATCCCGGGATGATGATCAGGGGGCTAATGAAAGCCTCTGCCCAGGCAGGCAGGCAGGAGGCCTCCTCCCTCTCCAGAGCAAATACTGTGTTCCTGGCTTGGGGTCTCGTGGTAGCATCTGGTGGCTGCTTGCTAGGGTACATCTGAAAGCATGGGGTGGTGAATAAATTAGTAATCCTGTGGTTTTTACATGAGGCAGAGATTGGACAATTGAATGACAATTCAGAACTTTGTAATTTTTCATGTATTTAGTACAGGGTCTCACTATGTAGATCGGACTTGCAGTCCCCCTGTTTTCAGCCTCCCAAGCACTGGGGCTATAGACACACACCACCATGCTCAGTGTCGTTCCCTATCTCCATGCTCCCCAAGGAGGCAGGAGAGGGCTGGCATGGTACACCTGGGATCAAACGCCGGTTCCTGTGCGTGCCTAAGCAGGCACTTCAGTCCACTGAGCTATCTGGCCAGCCCAATTATTCAGAACTTGAAAAAGCCTATTATTTTGTTGAGTTTTCCAACATTTGGTACCAGGAAAATGGGACCCTTATTGGGACTACCTGACCATGTCATTCAAGAGCTTTTGGGAGTGGTTGCTGGGAAGAGGTAGGAAAGATTTAGAGAAGCTGCCTACTTGTGAAGAGCTGGGATGCCTTTGACTCTTCTGTATGGGAGATTCTGGTCAGAGCTCAGAAGATCAAAATGCCGATAGAATTCCTATTTCTTTCTTTATTTATTTATGTTATGGCTGGTTCAGCCCGCCCTGGGGGTGGGGCTGGTGCAGCATCTGGCGCTGGGGATTGAACCGTGGTCCCTGCAGTTACCTAAACTTTCCTAAGCAGGCAGGTGCTTTAGACTACTGAGCCATCTCTCTGGCCCGCCAATAGAATTCTTGCCTGTAAAGACCAGACTGGAGTGATTTCTTTTTTGTCTTTTTGAGGCAGGGTTTCAGTATGCAGTTCGGACTGGCCTTGAGCTAACTTTTGTAGCACAGACTGGTCTTGAACTCACACTGATCCTCCTGCATCAGCCTCCCAAGTGCAGGGATTACAGGCGTGCGCCACCACACCTGGCTTGGAGCGATTTCTGCTGGAAAGGTGGACTGTACTGGTTTTTGGACTCCAGATCATTTGTGCTATGGCTTGGAAGAAAGCTTGTCTGCATTGTGCTCCTATCCAGAGACGTTGCCTGAGACTAAAATTAAGCAAGTGGACTAGTTAATCTTGCAAAAAATATCTGAAGGCAGTCCAATATTGAGGCAATGGCGTGGCTGTTCCCGGGGACTTCTAGCCAGATTTATGTTGAGAATCCGACACAAAGAACCCAGCAAGATGATTCAAAATGTTGTGTATTTGGCCAAAAAAAGTGTTCCAATAAAGCTATGAAATACAAAGATAGAGTTGAAAGGGTCTGCATTGCTGGAAAAAAAAATGAGAGTAAAAAGATGTTCTGAGGGCGTCACAGGAGTGGCAGGTCCTGCCATTCGCTGCCTCAAAATCGCAAGGCTGAGGGGCTTTCTCCTTGAGGAGAGAGCTGCAGAGCCCCATGGCCTGGAATGGAGGCGGCTGCCACACAGAGTTCCAGAATGGAAACAGCGTCCACACTGCTGGCATAAAACATTGGCTCCTCAAGTCAGGGTCAGAGTGCTCAGCCATCCAGGCGCTCGACCCCTGCATCGAAAAGAGAAAAAAGCTTGGTTACTGGCAATCGCTGGAAACAGCCCTTGGCATTATCCATGTGGCACTGGCTTTAGGCACATTAAAAATGCAGGATTTCTGAGGTTAGAAAGGCTTCCATCTAGATGTCAAGTCAGTGTGCCCCTGAAAGGGCAGTGTGTAATGCAGAGAGTAAAAACCCAATGCAGTGGATACCCCAGAAGTTTAAAAAAGCCAAGAACAGAGATTGTCTAGAAAAAGCTACAAAGAAAAAACAAAGCCAGGCCCCCTCCCAAAAGCCGTGGGAGCTACCCGCAGAAGTGCCGTAGGGTGGAGCCATTTAAGGCTTTCAGAGCTCCCACTCATTACAGGTTGCTTCAGATGTGCCACATGGAGCTACAAGACTTAATGTTTACCCTTCTGGATTTTAGACTTGTGTTGGCCCCAGTGGTTTGTATTCTCCTGTATATACCTTTTGAAATACTACTGTTTATCTTGTGCCTTTAAATGTTAAAAGTGTTTAACTTTTCATTTGTACAGGTGCTCAGAGCTAAGACTTTGCCTCAGGTCTTACAGGAGACTTGAGACTTCAACTTGCCAACAGTGCTAAAACTGTTAGGAGTTTGGTAACTCTTAGAGATGGACACAAATGTCCTTTGCGTAAGGAAACGTACATGGATCTTGGGGGGAGGGGTGCTCAGGGGCAAAGTGCCGTGGTTCTAATAAAATGCAATGTTCAAGTTGTAAAATGTTAATAAACTTGTCTTTGTACCTGAAAACTGGTTAAAACAAATGGCTAGTGGACAAATTGACAAGGGGTAAATTGTCTTGCTTGATACACTATGTCAGTTGTGAGAAGTGTAGAAGTTTAGATTGCCCAGCAAAGAGCCAAAGTTCTTAGTTTGCAAACATCCTCAACTTATACAAGAGGAAGGCATGGAAATGGTGTGGGTTCTATGCCTCCAGCCCGCAGAGTAGCCTGATTATAATATAAGGGGAGGAGAGAGGCTGGCCAGAAGCCATAGCTGCTGTCTTTCCCTTTGCTCTCCCCTCTTTTCTGCTGCCATGAACTGCTACCCTCTGCCGTGTGCCTTTCTGCCTGGGAGTCAGCCAGGTACAGGTTAGGACCTCCACAAACGGTGAGATACGTAAACCTTTCCTTCTTTCATTTTGGGTGTTAGGTATTTTGTCCCAGCAACGAGTAAAAAGTAACTGAGATAGCCTCTTTAAAACAGTCTGTTGTGTAGGATATGAGAAATAGATTTTGAAAACTTATTGTTGAGTCTCCTTTTAAAAGACTCAGATTTCAATTAGGCTGGTGTCTCTGTCAGCGCTTTATTGGAGAAACAGCTCTAATATACATAATATACACAGGTGTGTAAGGCACGACAAGATTGGCTCGCAGTCGTCACCCACCAAGTTAGGTGAGGAAGAATTCGGAGAGTGTCTGCGCATGGAGGCTGAGGGGTTTAGGCCAAGATATGAGTGCACAGCAGTGTCTGTGCAAGTGTGTACCAGGAGGCTGATGGATCTGCGGCAGAAGGCTGAAAAGTCTAGGCTGGATGCTGAAGACTTTGGGCTGGAATTCAGGAGATGAAGTCCATCATCATTTCCCCTTATGCCGTCCACGTGCCCAGCTGCCCTAGGGTGGGTCCTCTACACCCTAGGGTGTAAAATTGCTGAGCTGACTTAGTTAAGCCTCTAAAC
>PVJA010015481.1:0-45336 GCA_004027025.1 Myocastor coypus | reverse complement strand
AAAAAAAAAAAAAAAAGTAAAAAAAAATAAAATAAAATAAAAAGGATGAGGATGTAGCTCAGTGCAAAATCCCTGGTTTTGGTAACCAGTATTATTTTTCAAAAGTCTTCATATACACTTTATGCCTCCATTATTACAAGTGTCTAGAAAAACAAAATTAACAAATTTGAAGAAATAATGTTGATAATTTAAAATAGTGAAAAAATAAAGAGGAGGGAAAATGAGGGTAAACCAGCCTCAAGATAACAACGGAACACTAAAACGAAAACTTGACATGCAAAAAAGCTCATAAGAGAAGGACCTTGGGCAATTGTATGGAGTTAGCACATAAGAGCTGGCCAGCTCTCCTGATTAGAAACTACATTTTGATCAGTAATCCCTTTTTCTCTCTCAGGGGCTGGCTTGCCCCAGAGAACATACTCATGTTCACTTTCTGCTTGGAGTTGCTCTCTCTAAAATCCTTAGACACTAACACACCCATTCCCTGTTAGAGGAGCCTATCTTCTGTGCCCCATTTATAGGTTATGTGGTGTCTGTGGAAATCCACTCTGCAGGCACCCATGCATCGGCGATCGATAGGAAGCAACACTGGCGAGGAGGCCACAGTGTGTTGTGTCTAGTAATGACATCCTGCTCATAATGTCTTCAACACAATCAATGACTTAGATGAGTTCTTTGGGCAAATGCTTCTAAGTCCTTCATTATTTTATAAAGATGGTCCGCATCATCTTTCACCAGGGACCTGCAAGCTGAAGCAGTGCAATGCCACTGCCCTTCTATTAGGATAGCTACTAGCAGACAAGTCACAAGAAAGACAATAGCAGGTATGTATGCATGAGACTGTGGCGCAGTAGTAATGCAAAATGTTATGACCACTTGGGAAGACAGTTGGGCTTTTTCTCAAAATTATTTATTTAGTTTTTACACTTTAGATTCCTTGCAACTGAATCATTATGTATACATAAAACCTAAACTCTGAAATCTAGTTTTACTCATACTCCATCCAAACTGGAAGGAATTAAGATGTCTTTTAATGGTGAATGGATAAAAAAGAAATGATGGTATAGTCACGTGTTCAACTAGTTAGAGATTCTAAAAATGAACTATCAAGTCTTGAAGACATGGAGAAGCCTTAACATCTATTGCCAAGTGAAGTAGTTGAATCTGGTAACTTGTAATGGGGAACATCGTCTTTTATGTAACTGGCTGATACTTCTCAGAACTTTCAGGAGCCTCAGTCAGGGAAGGTCTGAGAAGCTACCGCTGCCTAGAGGAACCCAGAAGAGACAGACACTTGCATAGAACCTGCTGCCCTCAGTGGGGTCCTGCAATGAAGAAAGACATGGTAAACATAAACTGAAAGATTATAAGTAAACTATGAAATTTAGTTCATGACGGGACATCATCATTAGTTTATTAATTATAACAAAGGAATCATACTAGTATTTTAAAATACAACAAATTGGATGCGGGATACAGGGAAATTGAAATGTGTTTTTAGTTGTCCTCTAACTCTGAGACTGTTTTTTTACGATTTAATATTTTTGTTGTTTAAATTTAACAATGGTTATATTACATATTTTCACCGCAACTGTTATTAACATAAAATCTACTAAAACAAATCGGTGCATTAACAGACTAACAAATATAGACTTTACCGTCTCTAAATAAGATGTAGAAAAACAATTAGACATGTGTCCATTTTCTTCCTTTGAGAAGTAAAAATGGAGCAGAACTTGCTCAACCTGATTAAAAAATTAAATTTTGGGGAAAAAATTGCATTTAACGTTATTCAATGGCAAAAATCAGGATGATTCTTTATTAGATCACAAGTTATGCAAGAATGTGTGGCCCTGTGCCACACACACATCTGTTCAACCCTGCCTTCAAGGTTCTAAGTAACTGAACAGGGCAAGGAAAAAGATGAGACTTGTAGGTTAGAACAAAATACATAAACGCCTTTCATTTATAAACCATCCAATCACCAGTATAGAAAATCCTAGAGAATTTGAAAATATACCATTATACCTAATGGGTTTTGTTTTTTTTGCAGGATGCAGGATTATTATACATGTATTAATTGTGTTTTTGCATGCTGGCAATGAGTAATTGGAAATTGAAATAAAATGGAATATGGCTTACAAATGCATACAAAATATGAAGTAGTGATAACTTTGTCAGGTTATGCATAAGGCTTGTAAAGTTCTGTACATTGCTGAGAGAAATGAAAGCAGGCTTGACTGGGAGAATCATGCTTTATGAACTGGTAGGGCTCATTGGTTGGGGAAGATCTCAGAGCTCCCTCAAGTCTTCTGTTGACTCAGGGCCACTGCAGTCAAAATCCATTCAGAAGTTTTTGCAGGTGGAAATAGAAGTTCAGAAATGAGTTCTAAATTGTTTGTCAAAAGAAACTAGGCTGAAAGAGCCAAAATAACTTTGAAAGGCCAGATCACACTTAGAGGATTAATCTGACCTGATTTTAAGATTTATTATAAAATTACACAGACAACAGGATACAAAACAGCTAATAGCTCCTTGGGCTGGGATGGGCTGTTTAATAGTAGGTGTGTACATGTGCGCTCAATTGATTTCATACCCATTTGAGAAGGCAGCTCAGTGGGGATCATCTTGGTGGCAAATGGTACCTGAGCAAGGGGCTGGATCTCATACCATGTGCGAGAACTCACTTAGGATTGGTCACAAGCCTAAATGTAAGAGCTAAAACTTTAAACAATTAAAAGAAGACATAAGAGAAGAAAATCATAGTTAGCTGTGTTCTGCCAAGGTCTTATTTAAATAGCGTGTAACATTCACTAAAAACCAATATGGGTTGGCTAGATAGCTCAGTGGACTAAAGCGCCTACTTAGGCAGACACAGGGCACAGGGGTTTGATCCTAAGCATGCTGTGCTGGCTCTGCCACCCAGGGGGTGTGCTGAGATGGAGATTGAGACTGGGAGTGGTGGTGCACACCTCTAATCCCAGTGCTTGGGAGGCTGAAAAGCAGGAGAATCAGTATGAGTCCAGCCTGTGTACTGAGACCCTGTAGACCCTGTACTAAATACATGAAAAAGATGAGCTTGATAAAAACGAAGGTTATTTGGATCTGCAAATGACCCTGACAGCAAAACAAAAAAAACATTTCATAGTCCATGAAAATATCTTTGTGAAATGTGTATCTGGTTAGGATCAGCGTCTGATATTGAAGAACTCATAAAACTCTGTAAGAACATGAATAAGAAGTGCAGTTGAACTGGCGCAGTCCTCTTGGAAAAGGTTTTAGCAGTTCTTTTTTCCTTAATTTTTTAATGCATTTGGTACAGGGTCTCACCAAGCAGTGCGCACTCAGAGTGATCCTCCTGTTTTCAGCCACCCCAGCACTGGGATTACCGGAGTGCACCAGCACGCCTGAATTTTCTACTTAATGTGCCCCCAGGAGTAGGGGTGGGGCCAGTGCAGCATGTGGGACCTGGGCTCAAAACCTTGTTCCTAAACTTGCCAAAGCAGGCACTTAGACTACTGAGCTATCGCACTGGCCCCAGCAGTTCTTAAAAGCAACTTAGCCATTCACTCTCCACATATTTTCCCAGGAAAAATGAAAGCATATTTAAATAGAAGGATGTTTCAGAGGTGTTCCAAGCTTTATTTGTGATATAGGTAGAAGACTGAAAATAATTGAAAACATTCCTTACAAAGTAGAGTAATTAAATAATTAAACTCAGATATCTCTCACCGATTGTGGTACTGCTTATCGATGGAAATAGATGGATCAGTATATGCTAGAGCACCTATTGATATCACAACTATTCCATATAGTGAAAGATGCAAGAATAGACACTGTACAATTCCATATATATACATTTTTGGGAAACAGAAAATACTTTCCTCATGCTCAGAAATCAAGTTTTGATTGTGAAATGGGAGAGATTTGAAAAGCTGAGGACAGACATGAAGAGGTAGGAGGAACCTTGAGAAACATAGTTTCATAGTTTTGCAGACATAGGTTCCGTGGATTTGCATACAGGTGTCAAAACTTATTAAATTTCATACTTTACATGTGTACAATATTTCTTCCTGACATTTATTCTTCACAAAGCATAAGAAAAGAGAAAAAATAGAGCAGTTTTATTTGTCTTGGGACTCATCCTGTCCTTACCTGGTATCAGGTGACAAATAAAAGGCAACATCGTATAAATCAATTAATGAGCGTGTATGCATTAGGGCCTTCTGGAATTTTTTTTTTCTTATTTTATTGGAGATAATCAGACCCTTAGAAATGAGAAATGGAAAAAAGCCAGGCAGTTTATAAATTTAGAAACATGTGCTGAAGTAAAATACACAAAAGTAACTATGTTTTATTAATCTGAAAAAAACTGGCATAGTAACATTTTAATTAACAGTTTAACAAAATTGCTCCCTGACATAGCTGACCCTGGCTTGGTATGAAAATGTCCCGGAATAAATGAATCAGTGTGAATGGCTCCACATTTTCTAGGACTGGTATAAATGGAACTAGACAGGAAGAGGGGCTCTGAGCAACAACATCTGAAAAGTAGCCACATTTGGGTGCAGGAATTGTGCTCCATCCTCTAGAGTTAGATAAGAGGCCCATCTGTTTCATAAAGCCTTAACATTAAGCCTATGATAGAACTTGTTATTGTGGCATTAAACAAATTGAGGACGAAGCCCCTGACTTCCAGCACCCATGCTCCCACACATGTTGTTTCCTAGATACCTCGGAGAAACAATTTGTATGGGGCCAGGTAGAGAATAGGATTGTCCTGAAGGAATTTGCAGTTGAATTAGAGAGAGAGAGAAAATATCAAAATAGGGCTTAAGAGATAGCTCAGTGGCATAAGCTCCTGCCTGGCAAGAACAAGGTCCCGAGTTCAACGGCTGCTACTGAAAAAAGAAAGAAAGAAAGAAAGAAAGAAAGAAAGAAAGAAAGAAAGAAAGAAAGAAAGAAAGAAAGGAAGGAAGGAAGAAGAGAAAGAAAATAGGATACAAGAAACGCGTGCAAACTGTCAGGAAGTGGTAAATACCAAAACAATAGAAATATGGAAGACAGGGTTCTTGGGAAAGGCCTTCATGTTAGCCAGGAAAAGCTGAGGGGAGCCAAGATATTTTGGCTCACACAAAGAGGATTAGATCAGGTCAACAGTCAGACAAATGCACGGAAAGGTGAGAGAACAGGGTTAATGAGGAAATGGGGGGATAGGAAATGTAATTTCAACAAAAGGAAGCAAAACAATGAAATAAACATGCATCTGGTCAAGCATCAAAGCATCATGTGATGTTTTCTGGCAGGAAGGACAGTTTTAAAATTTACCAAATTGTTACTAATTCTTCAAATCAGTATATATATGTATGTATACATTTCATGATTTATGCCTTGAGAACTGGTGTTATAGTTTTTTTTTAAATGTAATTTGGGATTGTGTCATCCAAAATGTTGAAGCAATGAGTCAGAAATGCTGCTTACAAACTGCGTTCCTGAGGAGGGGAACTCTACAGTGCACAGGCTTGGGAAGCAGCCTGCGTCTGGTGACTGGAGACGGCTCTTTGCAGTGCCTGTGTCCTGTCCACATCTGCAGCTGTAGACCCTTCACCAGAGCTGCTCCTGGGTGCTGCACATGCATGATGCTGAAGCACACGGGACAGCCGGATTCAAAGTAACCAGGCAGAAATAGGAAATGAATTGGAACAGATGTCCTGGGATGCCTAAAATGAGCTCATTGCCCAAGGGTCCCCCGTCACAGGGTGAGGATGTTGGAGTCTATCTAGCTGTATGCTGTTCCCAGGATAGCTCCAGGAAGGACACAGAGCACCTGAAACTTCCATACTGAATCCATCACCCTCTGAAACGATCTCTTTGCAGCCATTCCGTCTTGAACTAAAATGTCCTTTTTACAACAATAGCTAGATTTTGGGGAGATTCTGTCACTATGGTAACCTTAGAAATGTAACCAGAATTGAACATTGGTAAAGGAATCAGTGCCTGCATTTCACAAGGAATTCTACATTTCCCACGGGCCCACTAAGCTCAAGAAACATCTTCAGAGAAAAACTCTTCTCTTTCCTAGTACAAAGGACATAAATTTTAACTTAAATCAAATCAAGTGAGGATGACAAGGTCACTTAAAAGTACTTCTGTGATGAAATAGCTTATATTGAGATTGTATTGTGACACATTTTAGTAGCAGACACATTGAATAAAAGTTATTCCTTTTTTTTTTTCTGTCTCATTCTGTCCTCTAAAGAATACTAGAGTAAGATAGTTTTAGAGCAGGAAGTGATCTTAGAAATCATTTAGTTCAACAGTCTTGTTTCACAATATGAGGAGGCCAGCATAGAGGACCAGATGTGACAGATGTTTGAGGAAGAGGACTCCAGCTGTGTGGATGTGGCATTATGGGTAGAGTCAAAGGGACCAGGTCAGCTTGGGTCGGCCTGGGATGTTTCTTCCAAGAGGTTGGAAATGTGTATAAAAGAACTTAAGAGATCTGCCAGCTCTGTCTCTGATGAGAAAGAGAGTGTGGCTTCCAGTCTGGAGGTTTCCAGCTGGAGTGTAAAGGGTCACTGCGGAGCAGGTGAAACAGTTGTGTGGTACTGTGGTCTTGCATAAACCTGAGAAGCTCTCATCCACCTATTTGTTTCTTCTTTTTCTAATTCATAGAAACAAATTCAGAGGCCACTTCCATTTTGGGAACTTTTTGAGTGATAACTCTCTAAGAGACCCTGTAACATTCAGAAAAGGGTACACAGGAGTAGAAGTAGACAAAGTAAAATTTAATTCCTAGCTTAGACACTGACCAAAGAAATGACCTTGGACAAGTTACAAATCTTGTTGGAGCTTACATTTTTCATGTATTTTTCTTTTGTCTGCAAAATGGAGATGATAGTACCCTCTAATCAAAGAGTATTTTGTGAATAATATATATCAAATACCAGGCACAGAATATCTCTTCGCTAAATAATGTTGACTCTAATGTTAGATTCGTTTCATAAAATTACATCTCTTGGAGAATATATCCTATTTTGCTATTTCTTAGAACAGCCTGACTCATCTACAGAGTGCTAAACTTATAATTTGATGCTCGAAGGATACTATTGTCTGTAAGTTGTGTGGGCCATTTACGATGTCCCTCTAAGTACATGGCTACAAATTACAGTGTGATCAGTCTAATCTTAGGGTTTGAAACATGTGCTATTCTTTCACAAACACAGCTCTTAGCTCTTTCACTCCAATAACTGATGCATAGATGATGACCAGATGGTCAGAAAATGTAAGAGAACCAGGGAAAAAAGAAAGATTGAAGGAGGGAGTCATTGCTTTATGAGAGAACATTAGAGATGCTTAAATCTGCATATTGAAGAATAATCAGTCCTAGCACAAGATACATTTATTCCTAGAAAACCTAAGGTTAAGAAATGGATTACGATTGTTTCCAGAAAGCAGTCTCATAGCACTTGGAACACAGAAAAATGAAGGAAAAATTTATTTAGTCATTATCCTAAAAGCTCAGTATACCTTTCAGTGGATTTATAAATTTTCATTGTTCTTATCTCTTTTTTTCCTTTGTCTTCCATTCGAGGTCTGCACACAGATATTGTTATTCCAAAGGATTAATGTCTGTGGACACAGTAAACTAGAATTACTGGGCTACCAGAACTCAAAGAGATTCCTTAACATTTCAATTTGCAAAGAGGAAATTAAGTCTGCAAACGTAGTTGCAATGAGGACAATCGGTGATTTCTAGGCCTGGTGATTTCCAAAACCAATAAATACACTTGGAAAGAACTGTAATGTGGACGTGGAGATCATTTTGTTGTTGATATTGGTTTCTTGGGGTTGGTTGGGTGTTGGTCTGCCGCTATTGTCACCACTAAGTCAATCTGAACGAGTTTGAGGAGCAAGAGAATAAACTTCAGGCTGCTGGTCTCTAAGCGATATCTTTAGACTTTATTCTACTGTGCCATGAGCTATACTGACAGAAGTGACTGAAGTCTGAGGTAAAAAATATTGGATTAGAATCAAGCCACATAAATGTCTGCAGGACATTAAAACCAGTTGTGTGGACTGAGATAGATCCTACTACCCTTTTGGACTTAATTTCTATCAATTATAATATAAAACAAATCTTACAGATAGAAGTTACAACTTCTGGAAAATACAAGGCACGGGAGAGTAAACAACACTAGGTGGAATCTGAAGAAACATTAACATTTAGAAAAAGGAATTTACATAGCATAACTTTTCAATTGTTTCTTTCTTTTTTTTTTTTTTTTTTTGCCTGAGAATAAGATTTAGTCAATGTGTGTGGGTCAGTTAAAAATTCTGAGAAAAGGAAAGACTGAGTTGGGGAAACCATAGCTGTAGAAGTGGGAGAGGAGAAGTCTAGGAAAGGAGCGAGAGAGCCAAAGGAGGTGAATAACGCAGGCTGTGTATTCAGCCCCTTGAAATACATACTGCATTGACAGGGAAGAATGCAACCAGTCTAGTTACAAAGAAATGAACAGAACTGACGTCGGAGTTGCTATTCAAGAGAGAATTTTATTTTGAGGAAAGTCAGATTACCCTATAAAGCGACAGCAAGAAGCAAATTCCCAATAATTTTTGTGAGAATGTCACATAATCCAGGATTTCCTATGATCCAGCATAGAATATGGAAATTAAAAATCTGACAAAGATGATATATTTGGAAGACCAAATGGAATTCGTCTTGGAATTCATTGTTGGAATTTGTATAAAGGGCTATAAAGCAGTTAGGATAGCTGTGCTAAAAAAAAAAAAAGGAATATAAGTGCATGAGGAATGAAACAATGTAAAATAAAAGTATTTATTGGTTTGCTTAGGCAAGATAGATATATCTCCCATGTTTTCTGTATAGAGACACAGTTCTTGACTTTTAAGAGTTTACAGAGAAATTTATACATGCAATGTCGCTTTAGCTATACTCTTCATTTAGCAAATACAAGCTTCAGTACATGGACAGAGAGAAGACTTAGCAAATGCTCACGTATCCAAATGTACCTGCCATGTACAACAGGGGTCGGATTGAATTAAAGCCAGAAATATTGATTTAACTTAAGAATTTCTATATCTGTGGTCCAGAAAGGCAAACAACTGATCAAGTCAAGTCCTAATACCTATTGGTAGATAATAATAATCACAATGATCAATGACACTAGTTCATACTCATAGGTCATTTGTCACTTGGTTTGCAAAATGGTTTGTGAGTTTTGTAATAAAATTTGAACCTCCCTTCACCCCAAAAGCACTGTAAGATTATGGTGCAAGTATTCACATTTAGAGTGTATATCTACAAGTGAATATAAGGAAAAGATATGCCCAAGAAAGTTTTATTTTCAAACATGGGCAGAGATTAAACCACAGGCATCCACCAGATCTCTTTCTAGTGAGATTTGAGCGATGACCTAAAGTGTATAGCAGGAAAACAAGCTTTCCTGGCCATGAAAGAAATAGTGCACCTTTGGGACTTTGAGAACATCCTGGCAACTGCCTTTTCCAGAAACCTGTCTTAAGAATGAGTTGCTCCGTGATAATTAGAGAGCAAAATGCACCCAGCTTCACATTTCAGTGCTCCTTCCCAATTAGAATGGCATTAGAGTGAAAGTGGAGTCATGTAATTGTATGAAGAATAGATCTAATTTTCTCAATGTCACTGCAATATCACCTTTGGAGACTAACAGCACTGAGTGATTACGCATATCATCATTGGGTAATTATATTTTTGTCCAATCCACACTGGGAACTGATTTTTAAAAGTGCACGTGCAATTAGATTATAAATGAACAGGCATCAACTGGCCCTTGGAAGACAGCAGGATGTCAGCCTTTACTCGGCTGCCTTTTTAACTACTGTCAGAGAAGGTGTTTATGACTGGTCAACACTCAGTGGTGATGAACGTAGCCTGGGATGCACAGCTTGCCCTTTGATCATAACACGGAGAGAAAAGCACTGAGAAATCCTGAACTCATCGACAGTGGCCTTCCAGAGCCAAGACCGTAATTTAAAAGCGAGCTGCGATGCAGGCTCAAGATCGAATGCCCACTGCGACTGTGAGGTGATCCTTGATTGCTACAGGGAGAGTTGGTGTGGCTGAGGAGAGCCCGTCATTCTCTCTCATTCACTGTGAAACAGATAAACTGTGTAAAAAAACCAAAAAACAAAACAGGTGCTCTGAAGTTCCAATTAATGATATCATCTATTGTGGGGAGTATCTCAGGTCAGGGGTGGAAATTTATACAGCCACTTGCATTTAAATAGCAGTTTCTGAAAGCAAAATGTATAGGAGGTAGTGAATTTGAGGTTGTAAGTTATGTCTCCAAGACTTCCTGGATGTTATTGGATTCTTTTTTTATATTTGTTTTTTATTGCATTTAATAAGAAATAGCAATGTCACAGTTTCAAAACATGTTAGTAGTACATTTCCAGTATTTAATGCAATGCATATTGTTGTCCTCTTAGTAGTTATACAGAGCACAGGGTGTAGACATGATAATTTTTCTAATCATTATTGGTACAAAAATTTTTCTTCTCATTGAACTGAGAAGAGAAAGTAGTTGTATACATAGTTCAATATTCCATAATTGCAGCGGATTATTGGCAAAACTGGCAATGTCAGAAGCTGTTGACTTGAGCCTTTTACAGCTCAGCATACCAATCTAGCTTTATGTTTTATGCCTCATGGTTAAATTTTTTTGCTGGGTGGTTAAGGGCAAGTTTAAGCATGACCTGTATAGCAAAACATGTTACTTTTGTATTTCCCAAGGTCAGTCAGATATCCTCAGGATTTACTTTGAAACCATGTACAATGCTTTGTAGAGCTATTGTCAGTGCCAGCCGTCTGGCATTGAGTCACGGCCATTGCTTGACCATTTGCTCTCTGTGAAAGCTCGAGAAAATGCTTTTTCTCTAGGTGACCCTGTGTATCTTCAATTAGGTACACTGTATATCTTCAATTCCTGTCTTCTGTAGCTGCATAATCTCCTTGAACAGAAAAATTGAAACTACTGAGTTATATAGGATGTTACAGCACAGGTTCTCTTATGTTCTGAGTCCTCACTGACGTTGAAGGTCTAGGGCCAAAATATTGGCTGTCCTTATAGCCCTTCTTTTTCTCCAATGTTTGGTCTATAAACTTATATTCTTAATCCTCCAGAAGAAAAGTTTAGTGATACTATTACTCTATAATGTAGGTAATTCATTCTGGTCTTTCAGATGTGTGCTGCTTCTAATGTAATTTCAGTTACTGTTATTCTCTTTCTCAAGTAAATGGTTGATTTATGAGAAAAAAATGGTATTAGATGAGAGTAAGAGACTAGGAAAAATATGGAAGGACTGACAGGTTACAATTTTGTACATGCTTCGATTTCTAAATTCCTGTGTAAACAAGTGTAACTGGTTTTATTGCATTCTATACAGATTTATTAGAATATCAATGATTGATAGATAATATCAATTCCAAGTTAAGTCTAAGATACTTGATACTCAGAAAGATAGTGATGTTAAGCTCAAGTAGCTACTGGATTCTGTAATGCACAAGCAGAAATTTTAATAAATCCAATTATTCCATGTGGGATTGAAGTCTCATGATCATTGTAGCCAAAGGCAAATTTGTAGACCAATTCTCTTCCTGGGACTTAGCTGAGGGCAGTCTCAGGATACTTAGATGAGGATGCTTTCATTGGAAACAAATGAGAAGGAATCATTCTGCTTCTATTGCCCTAATGGCACAACTATAAAAACTACATCTCTTCCTTGATAGCACATCAACAACTCCATTTCCATTCTGTTGTTAGTGCAAGTGGATGAAATGACCAATTCCTGGATAGCAGCTTGGCCAGAAATCACAGTCTATAATGTCCTGTGGAGGGTGGTGTGAAGTCCTGCAGGGCTCTCTACAAAATTTCAAATATTAACATGTAGATGGGCTGTGAGCACATCTGCACAGGCTAAGCGGGTGCCTGAGATGGCCTTTCTCCTGCTCCGTGCACTGGAGCTGCTCTCCTGGTTGGGATGTGGGGCCAAGAGACGCCCACTACAAGGGAGTGTAGATCAAGATCTGTAAGTCCAGCTAGAGCTGGCAGGTGGAAACAAGAGACCAAGGTGTTCAATCATGGTACAACAAGATGACTGCTGCTGCAGGGGCTGGGAGGATAGCCCTGCAGTCTAAGTGCCTGCTTGGCAAGAGCAAGGACCTGAGTTCACCCCCTGGTGCTGTAATTGGGTGTGTTGACACAGGCTTGTAATCCCATTACTGGGGAGGCTGAGATAAAAGGATCACTGCCTCCATGCTGTGTAGTGAGACCTTGCATCAGATAAAGAAATAAATAAATCGCCCCTCTTCCCTTCTTATTTAGAAACTTTACTTTCATTTTATCCACTTTTTTCCTTTTCCTTGCCTCAATCCCCCGTTTCCTTTGAACAACTGCTTCCCATTTTATAGTATTTATTATTCACATTTATTTATTTATTTATTTATTTATTTATTTATTCATTCGTTTGTTTGTTTGTTAATATTATGGCCAGCTCAACCTGCCCTGGAGGCGAGGCTGGAGCAGCATGTGGTGCTGGAAATTGAACTGCAGTTCTTGCTGCTGCCTAAGCATTCCTAAGCAGGCGCTTTTGACCACTGAGCCATCCTGCCAGCCCCTTTATTCTTATTTACACTTTCAATTTCTCACACCACAGAGGTAATGTGATATTATACACATGTGTCTGATTTATTTCACTCAAGGTCCATCCCTTTAACTGTACATATCTCAAATTTGTTCTTATTTAGAGCTGACTAGTACTCCGTTGTATGAAAAAAAAATCACACATCTTTTTTATCCATTTGTCAGTTGATCGATATTTGGGTTGTTTCCAAGATTTTGCTCTTACAAACTGTGCCACTATAAATAGGGGTGTGCACATGTTGCTGTGATGTGATGCTTTTGGTTTAGGGGGGCAGATACCAAGAAGGGGAATAGCTGGGTCATGGGAGATCTGCTGCTCTACTTTTCCACACTGACTTCTACAACGGTGCCCTAGGATGCTCTCCCTCCTACAGCTGGGAAATGTTCCTTCTTCCCCACAACCCTGCTAGCACCCGTCCTTGGAAACTCTATTTCTTATCATAGACTATGACATGGATTGTTCTTGCGTCTTTAATTTTATAACAACTCACTGTCAACTGCAGTCCATATGGAATAACTGAAGTACCTTTCTCTCTTTTCTAACTTCTCACATATCCCCAATGCTTTGCAAATGGATCACTCCATTTACCTCACCTCCTCCTCCTCCTCCTCATGGAGCTGGGGTTTATTGGTTTTTGTTTGTTTGTTTGTTTTTGTTTTCAGTTTAATTGACACTCCCTTGCACCGCCTTCTAGGATTCGCTGTACGAAAGCTATGCTTTATGCTCTTCTCCTTCTTGGCAACTAGTTGTTTTCCATCTAGATTGCTCAGTCATCCTTATTTGTCGAGGACTGAAATCTTTTCTGGGATATTTTTCAATACTAAAACTTGAATATTAATAGACAAAGCTGTGTAGTTGCTTTCTCTGTCAGTAGAATTTATGTAATTTGGATGGCATGTAGCTTTACTGTGTTGTTTATTTATGGAATATCTGTCTTTGTTGTCAAGCACTAAGTACTATGAGGAAGCCTTCATATCTTTTTGATAATATTATATACTGTATGCCTCTATTATTGCTAGACATTTATTTTTGTAATTATTTGTAATTATTTGTTTTCTAATGCATTTTGTTGTTGTAAGATCTCTCTATGCACCTCACACTCCTGGCGACCCTTCTGTTTTTCAGCTTCTCCAGCACTGGGATTACAGGTGTGCACCACCATATTTGGGCTCTGGTCGGCTCAGCCTACTCTGAGAGTGGGGCTGGCATGGCATGTGTTGGCTGGGGTTGAACCACTGTCCCTGCTATTGCTTAAGCTTGCTTAAGTAGGCACGTTAGTCCACTGAGCCATCTCACTGGCCCTGAGCTAGACATTTAGTAGGTATGCAGTAGGTATTGAGTGAACTGACACTAACTGAAATATATGAACAAAGTACAGATGAGGTGTTCAGGACAGGAACTCTACATTTGCACTCAGTGAGCAATACCAAATTTGTGGGAGATGAAGAATTTTGCACTCCAGAAGAAATTAGTGAGAATCAGAGACATCTTAACATATGTAAAAGGGGAAAGGGAGCTTGGTCAGGAGGGAGAAGAGTGTGGGGAGAGTAGAATTACCAGGACAGAGCATACCACAGTCACCAGCTAATCCAAGGATGAGAGCACTCCTAAGGTTATTTTACTGGTCTCAGCCACACAGTCAGGGCCCATATGTTTGAAGATCATTCTTCTGGGCACAGATTCATGGTTTACAAAGAAGCCACAACGGCCATGTAAGATATCTAGTTGGGGATAATTATTCTCTTTATAAAAGGATGATTTGACAATTCTATCTAGTAATGATTTACAAAAGAAGCAGAAGGCAAAAACTTAAATACTTAACCATGGAGAAAACATATGCACACATCACACATGCATACACATGAATATTAACGCATTTACTTACAGTAAAACATATAGGAAGCAGCTGAAGGGTCATAACTGAATATCTTGATATTTGCTACATCAAAACACAGTCCTAAATATACAGAAAGGATTATATATGGGAATATTTTGAGTTGTAGAAGACTAGGGATGAAATACAGCCCTTGTAGATGCTTCAGCTTGATCTTTATATGTGACCCTTTGCTTCCTCCAGTGAAAAAGGTTGCAGAGGTCAGGCACCTTCTATGGCACTGTTTTGCATGGTACAACCACTGTAAAGCTCTCCCACAAGTGGTGTAGAAAATTGGCTTTTGGGGAAAAACCATCTGAAAAATGTTGCACTGCATTTGGGGACTGATAGTGTCTACGAGATAAAGGTAGCATCTGGGGGATTTTTCTAGTCTGCATGTTCCCATTCCTTTCCATGAAGCAGGTCCTGTGCTTCCTGCCTCAGGGGAGTTCAATGGACCAGAAGTGACCCAGAGAGGAGGACAGTTCAGTGCTGTCCTCATATGTGAAGGAGATGAGGTCCTCTGTGAATTCCTGGGGCTTAAGAAGGGAGTGAAATATGGTGGAGCTGTATGTAAGTGGAGTCAGAGACACTGGGGGGATCTTAGAAAAAAGTCAGGCTGTGCCCTAAATTTCTAGGCTGTGATGTCATGATGACAAAGATCCCAAGAAAGATTGGATGTGGGAGTCTTGGTGGCCCAACCCCAGTCCCACCAGAGCCCTTGTGCATACCCATGGCACAGAAACCTCACAGACCCTTTCGTGGAGAGCAGAGGTCAGCAGGCTTTCACTATGCCATTCTCTGGTTTTATAGATCCTATACACCAGGACCGAGTTCTACATTTTAAAATGCTTCTTTTTACAAAAAGAAAATATTTCCCTTATTACCTACTATATAAGGCTACCTTTGCACAATCCTGATAAAACTGAGGAGTAGGAGGAATGCTGAGGAGTTTGTGTAGAGTCCTAATGGGCTTTCCAGATGGAACTGTCTGTGGCCTTTCTCTTTGCAGGTAAAGCTTGTTAATTCTCAATGGAGATGGCACCAGATACACATCCTATGTGCAGATGGCTTAGGCTGAGATGAGCTGGCTGTGTTCTCTACCTGCGAGGACTGGGCAACCAAGAACGTCTCCAATATTAGTCAAGAATTGATTCTCACCAGTGGAGCAGGAGGGAGTCTTGAAAGTATGCAAAATGACTTTGCACACCAGAGCTCGGGACCGAGCCTCATGCCCGTTAAACCTGTGAAGAGGATGAAGGCGCTGAGAAGCTGCGCTGTCGTGAACACATGTAACACGTGTTTTCAAAAGTTATGTAGTTAGGAAGTTTTTGTTAGACCTATTGATGTCCTACGAACATACAGTTGTGACAAATACACTTGCACAAATAGTTCTGTATTCCAGCTTCCTTTTTGCTTTTAGCAGAAAAGGCTGAAAACTGGTGGCTGGTGACTTGGACAAGGTCACACAAGTAGGACACAGCAGGACCTGAGCTCTTATTCCCAACTTCAACACTTTCCCTCCTTCACGCTTCAGTACCCACATGTTATTTTGACATGATCTGAAATCTGTCAAAATCAGATGTTTGAAAGATGCAATAGAAATGTCTGGAGTGATTTGAATGGGGTTTTGATGGGCAGAGGAAAGCTATATGGTTTTTATGGAATGCACCAAAACTCACAAGCAGCAGGATTTAGAGCAATTCCACATTTTGGAACATTGGAAAAATATTTTAGATAAATTGATCAGTCAGTCCTATGTAAAAAGAGACTCTGCTAAACAATACATTGGATTGAATTTTGATGGAATTGACCATCTGTTCCACTATGATGCCAATTCAAGTTGTACCGAGAGAATAGTCCAAAATAATTTCTGAGAGTAAACACAAACTTTTTTAGAGTGAGAGAAAAATTAAATTTTCTGATCCCACAGAAAAATATAGACTTAGTCAATCTCTGCCTTCAAAGCTGTCCCTTCGCTGAAATTGACAAATTGGTTACTCGCATCAGTCTCAGGCTCCGTCAATTTCAGCAGCCTGTAATAGTAGAAGAGGCACATCAATTGGAAGCCCAGGAGCTTGTCTCTGGGAAGTGACAGGAACTGAAATGAAGGAAGCCAAAGTGTCGGCTTCTCCGGAGGCTCAGGGAAGTGGCTGATATTGAGTGACCTCCTTGGCAGGGCTGTTCCTGCTGGCTGCGTGCTTTGGCTCCACATCAAGTTTCTGTACCTTGGATCCTGAAATGAAGGGAATTCCAAGGAGGCCGGGCATGCTCACGCTTAGTCCAAAGGTCTACTGCAGTACAGAGGGAAAGTGGTATTGAGCAATGCCCGGAAGTCTCAGAGCCTAAAATGAGAGCTCTTGAGGTCATTGCTAGAGTGGTAGTGAATCATCTGACTTTCTAAATCTTGTTTATGAATTGGGAAATGTAGCCAGTAGTATCTGTACAGCTTGCCAATGGAATAACAATACTGATAGTTGTTAACCTGAATATTTTATATGGATATTACTACCTAACCTTTGATAGACATTATATGATAAATTTGAAAGTTAAAACAGAGACAGAGAGGTTCATCAACTTTATTTATAAGACATTGCTAGTAATACAACTCACAGATCAGTTAAAGATTAAATAAGATGATATTAAAATATTCCAGAAACCATGAGCTTCTTGAACATCAGATATTACTATAATTGATCATCATAACTCCCATAGAAATCATTGTATATATTGCTTTATTTCTACATTAAAAAATGGGCTCTCAGGCTGGGAATGTAGCTCAGTGACAAAGCACTTAGTACAATAAAAATAATTTAAAGGGCTGGCTAAGTAGCTCAGCAGATTAAAGCACCTGTAAGCAAGTGCAGGGGCCTGGGGTTCCATCCATGGGCCTGCCTTGCTGGCCCTGCCCCTGAGGTATGTTGAGAAGGCAATTGAGGCTGGGTGTGGTGGCTCACACCTGTAATCCCAGCTCTTGGGAGGCTGTAAAGAGGCAGGTCACTATGAGTGCAATCTAGTAGTGAGACTCTGAACAGCCTGTAGACTCTTCCCAATAATAATAATAATAGTAATAATATTTATTATTATTATTATTATTATTATTATTATTATTATTATTCAACCAAGCATAGCAGTGCATGGCTGTAATACCAGCACGCTGAGAGGTTGCAGAAGGGACTCACAAGTTCAAGCCTAGCTGCAGCCCTTTAGCCAGACCCTGTCTCAAAATAATAAAATAAATAAAAAGACCTGGGGGTGTGGTTCAGGGCAAAGGCCCTGGGTCCCACTGCCATTATTGCAAAAGAGTATTGTCATTGTCTTTATGATCCTGTACATTAAGTATGCTCATATAAGGTATTTAAATTGAGATAGGAATAAAGAAATCTGACCCCATTTAAATGTCCTCCAGCATAAAATGTACACTGCCAGGGCTAGGGAGATAGCTCTGTGGCACAAGTGCCTGGCTGGCAAGTGCAGCATCATGAGTTTGAACCCTGGTCCCACCAAAAAAAAAAAAAAAAAAAAATGTACACTGTCAACCTGAGTCAGCAGAAAAAGGCTCAGATGCTTACCAGGAGGCACTTTTACTCCATGGCAGCCACAAACACTTGTGACCCATCTGGACACCTCACAAGCTCTCTGTTCATGCCAGGAGGGCTTCGTTTTGGCCACAGCACCTCGGGCGTAGACTCTACCCTGTCACTTGCACTGCCTGTTGACCCTTGGATGATGTAGCTTTCCTTGTGCTAGTTACACGAGACCCTCTCACCCTTCCTAGGAAAGGTACACACACCATTAGCAGGACCAGCCCATGTTCTATTCCTCTTTATTCTGCAAATAAGTTCTAATAAAGCTTCTTTGGTGATAAGTCCTCTTTTGGATGGCATGTTCTTTTTTATGTATTGGATACAGGGTCTCACTATGCAGCTCAGACTTATAGTGATCCTCCTGTTTTCAGCCTCCCCAGCGCAAGGATTACAGGCACAAGCGACCATGCCTGGACTTGGTGCCCAGCTCAACATGCCCAGAGATGGGGTCAGTGTGCCACGTGGTGCTGGGGATTGAACCTCCGTCGCTGTGCTTGTTTAAGCAGGTGCTTAGTCTGTTGAGTTATCTCACTGGCCTCGTGTGTTCTTGTTTACTTATGACTTTTATGTTGGATAAGGAAGGTTCAGCTGATTCTCTATGAAATAGGAACACAAAGGGCCCTGGTGTCCAAAGCAGCCAGCAGCTTAGTGATAGTACTGAGGGGAATCAGTCTCAAAGATTACTGGGGAACCTGAATTGTGGGGAGAATGAGCCATGAAGTGTCCTTGATGTATGAAATTTTCTATGGGTATCTGGGAGGGGAATCTGATCTAAGGGATATTTTTTTGCTATTTTTTAAAAATCTGGATGACCTTTCTATGGGTCATCTTTGGTGGACTATTTTCCCCTCCTATGATTGCATAAGGCAATTTTCTATGTGACTCTTATATATTTTTTGTCTTTTTTTTTTTTTTTTTTTTTGTAGAACCAGGTATTAAACTCAGGTCCTTGTGCTTACCAGGCAAATGCTTATTCTACTGAGCTATCCCCCCAGACCTGCTACCCTTATATTAAGTTGTGCTTGTATTATGATATCGGGCACACTAGGGTTTAGTGGTTTAGTGCATGTATGTGCACAGTTGTTATTGTTCCCTTGACCAAAAAGAAAGAAAAAAGTGGTCTTCTTGTTCTTACTTGACTGATTTTGTCTTGAAACCAGGTTTGTCAGCTGAGAGTGTAGCTTATTTATTTATTTATTTATTTATTTATTTATTTATTTATTGTGGTACTAGGAATTGAACATAAGACTCTGTGCTTGCCAGACAGGTGCTTATTCTCTGCTTACAGAAAACACTTGGAAACAGGCATGGACAAAACCTTTCTGGACCATTCCAGCAAGGAAATAGTAGCCAGAATCAATAAATGGGACCACATCAAATTAAAAAGTCTCTGCACAGTAAGGAAAAGCAAGTAACAGAGTAAAGAGCCTACATAATGGGAAAAAATCTTTGCCAGCTACTTTTCAACAGAAAAGTTCATAAGTATAATACACAAAGAACTCAAAATAGTGCCTGTGAGTTTGAGACCCACTTTGGCTACAAAGTGAGTTCAAGGCCAGTCTTAACTACATAGTGAGACCCTGTCTTAAAAAGGACCAAGAAAGCAAGCAAATAAACAAATAAGCCAAAAAAAAAAAAAAAAAAAAAAAAAAAAAAAAAAAAAAAAAAAAAAAAAAAAAAAAAAAAAAAAAAAAAAAAAAAAAAAAAAAAAAAAAAAAAAAAAGAACAAAAACTCAAGCCCCAACAAATTAAATAGCAAATAACAATTAATAAATGAATAAATAAATTGAACAGACACTCCTCAAAAGAAGTACAAATGTTCAACAAATAATAAAAAATGTTCAACATATTTAGCCATTTAGGAAATGCAAATCCAAACTACTTTGAGATTCTGTCTTGCCCCAGTTAAGATGGTGATCGTTAAGAACACAAGAGCAATAAATCCTAGTGAGAATGGATTTTCAAAAAGGAATACTTCTACACTGCTAGGGGAAATGCAAATTAGTATAACCAATGTGGAAGTCAGTGGAGAGGTCCCACAAAGCACCAAAAACAGAGGCACAGTGCGATCTAGCTCTACTGCTTTTTGGTGCCTACCTGAAGCAATTAAAGTTCGGCATATTGGAGGGATGCTTGCATACCTAGGTTGGTTGTGGTGCAAGTCACAGTAGCCAAGATATGGAACTGGCCCAGGTACCCATCCACAGATGAGCAGACCAAGAAATGCAGTACCAAGACACAGTGGAATATTATTCAACTGTATCCTTCTATCATGTGTAGGCAAACAGATAGAGGTGGAAATCATCATGCTGAGTGAAAGACAAATAGTCTTATTCTCTCTCATATGTGGAATGTAAAACAACAGGAAAAAAGTAAGAGGGAAACTATTATTAGACAAGAGAAAGAAAATGAGGAGGTGAATAGGAGTAAAGGTGATAAGAAGGGGTGAGGATAGTAGGAAAAAATATATATTGAAATTCCCTTAAAGTGTGAAACTAGGGGTGGGAAGAGGGAAACGGTAGATGGGTAGAGGGTGAAAATGATTAGAATCTGTTATGTGCATGTGTGAATCAGCCAAAATGTGACCCATGAGTCTGTGTTGTTACTAAATTAAAATAAAAGAGGAACCAGAAGCCTCCATCACTAGTGGCTAGGATCGTGCCCCATCCCGGCTGTTTTCTGCTGGCCATGGGTGGTGAGCAGCCTTACGTACTCCAGCAGAGCTGGTAGCTGCTGATAGTCAAAGCCGAGAGATTTTCACCTTGAAAAGAGCTGTGGTTTGGTAGTTTGCTATTTCTATATGAATTCAGGAAGACCCCTCCGCGGCAGCTCCTTTTCTTTAGAGGAGGATCCTGACAGAGGCAGACAACAGTGTCAGCTGTCACCAAGCCCATTGATTTATGTCTTATGTGCTGGTAAAGACCCATGCCAGTGGTGACAGTTCCAAACATTTGGGATAAGAACCGCAAGATGTCTAACCATTTGAATCTTCCAGAGTATGGCTTTTGGATGCAGCAAAATGTACTCTAAAATGGGTAAAATGTTTCTGCTTCCATCATCTCTTTATGAAATTGATTTCAAGAACAAGGGAATAGGTAAACATCAAAGGTCTTTGGTCACTATTTGTGGATATCTTTCCTATTGTAGTCAATATAAATGCTTCCCTCCCTCCCTCTTCCTTATCTTTTTCAAGGTGTAGTGCAGAGTGTGTTCAGACCTCTCAAGACATTTGATGATTTTATGGAGGGGTCTGCAGAAAACTTACAAGATAGAAAGATGCTGACATTTGTTTTCACATTTTTGGTTCCCTCTTATCCTGTTTCCCTTGCTGTTCCTTCTTATATTATTTATTGCCTTCTTCCTTTTTTTTTTTTTGCAAATATTTATTTATTAAGCTTCCACTGTGTTCTTGATTTTTGTTAAATGCCAAGATACAATAATAAACAATATACATAATCCCTTTATTGCATCACTTTATACTTCAGTGCAATTTGATGGATATTAAATGGCAATCGTTGTCAAGTGCCAATGTGCTAAGTGCTACACAGAAAAGAAAATAGGATTCCTTGAGGTACAATGAAATGAGCCAGCCCTGTATGAGGGCGTGAGGGAATCAGGAGCTGAGCCTTTATACTGTGAATGCCCTTTGGATGTGTGCATTGTTTCTACCAAATTAACATCCCTGCTAGCTTGGGCTGGCTTTCTCTCCACTGACTGGGACACATAATGAGCGAGAAAGCCACTCTGTGCTTTCCAACTGAGGCATGCAAAGGGAAGGGAGAAAAAAGTGAGATCTACCACTTCTTCATGTGGCCTGCAGGCTTTAGCAGGTGAATAGGTGACTTGGCAGTTATTAGTAATGTATTGAACAAAATGATTTAGAAAGAACTATTTTTTTTTAAGTTCAGGGTCTGCAGGGTCTCACTACATAAATCATATTCATAGTGATCCTCCTGTTTTCAGTTTCCTATGCACTGGAGTTACAGGTGTAGGCCACCACACCCAGTCTCAGTCGCTGTCTCAGTGTGCCCAGTGGGTGGGGCTGGCACGGTAGAAAGAACTAGTTTTGTCACGGGTGCAAATTTCATTCTGAACTGCTGTTTCAGGCTGTCTCAGGTTCCATGGTGATGATGTTACAGAACTGAGATGTTATCTTGAAATTAAGAAAAAGGGAAGAGGAGAGGAGGGAGGGCAGAGGGGAAGTAAGGAGAGGACTAGAGAGGAGAGGAGAGCGTAGGAGGGGAGGAGAGGGGAGGGGATCGGGTAAGAGCAGACTGACTTGACTCAAGACACCTCTGGCGGATGGGCATTTGTCATGCAGAAGGTGCTATGTCTGTTTGAAGTGATCCAACAAGGGAGGTTTCTGCATCACAATTTGGTGGGTGTATCATACTCCCATAGCCCCCCTGAGGTTTCCCTGAGAGTTCGTTTGTCACCTCGCTAATTCTCTGCATCCACGTCACCTTCCATCCCCCACACGGAGAGCTCGAGGCCTGGGCCGTCTTAATGTATTCGCAGCATTTGCAGTCACATAATTTATTCATGGGCTACAATCGCTAATCTCAGTTTGGGGTGGAGGAATGTTGACTTGGTCACTCACATTCTGTGAAGCCGAAGTGCAGGAGGCGGACTGCTAGCGGCTGTCCTTTCCCTCACCACTTCAGGGGTTGTGTGTTGTAAGCCATTTGATCAAAAAGCCATGGGTAGCAGTCTGGGAGGACGCGTTGAGAGTCGGCTAATGGACAGCAAGTACCTGCGCCGACACATTAATTCCTTTCCCTGTCAGCCTGCATCATTGTAGAGCGCGCGTGATGGGAAGCAAGGTCCCGGCACACTAGGGCACCTGCTGCTTCTCCATCTGCCCGGCGCGGCAGCGCCTCTGATTGCCCATTTTTCAGCCTAATGGCTTATGCCTTCTCTCTTTGTAAAGTTTTTACATTTTTTATTGTGATTTTAATAGCCATTAAAAAATGTCCTCATCTCTGCTGGGATGTTGATAAAAAGAATCACATTAATAATATTCTAAACCAGGCCTAAATTGAGACGGCTCCAAGGGCTGAGTTTCCCTGTGTAGTCTGATAAAGTTGTCATGGCGATAATGTCTTCTGAGAAGGCGAGCGCCGTGCGCGTGACTGACGGGAGGAAGTGGCTCAGATGGCAGCAAACTGGCACATACTGAACCTGTGGGCCATTGCACTGGGTGCGTTCCGGTATCGCTTTTGTTTCCTACTTGGGCTTTTCTTTCTTGCCTTTTTCTTTTTTTGGCTGTGTTGAACTCAGTTATTGGAAATAATAACTCTCTCTCTCTCTCTGTCTCCCTGCTTCTGTCTCCCTGCTTCTCTCTCTCTCTCTCTCTCTCTCTCTCTCTCTCTCTCTCTCATTTTACTTGAAGATTTATATTGTTAAAATCTCTTGGAATAGATACTGGCAGTATTCCCAAACTGGCCTTTGGATTCTGTCTAGCACTCTGTTGGTTTGGCTAGATTAGTCAAAGCAGCAGATCATTATTACATATTGAACACCTGTCAAAAATGGCACCAACAATAATCAAATACAATCTGTTTCATGAAGATTTAGGCCTAATCACTGGAGAACAACTTTTTACGAATCTAAATAAATAGTACCATCTATTTTTACACAAAGCAAGAAACAAGGTGAGAGAGCCCTCTTTAAGTAATAAAGATGGAAACGACAGACATGCTGTATGCGGGTAATTTAAGAGAGGATGGTTATTGTTTACTGAAGGATTGGTAAGAGCCAATCCAGTTTTCTTTTCTTTTTTTTTTTTTTAATTTTTTTTTTTTTTCTTGTTTCAGAACCTTTATTTGTTTATTCACTCATTTTTATGGCCGGCTCAGCCTGCCCTGAGGGCAGGGCTGGCGCAGCATGTGGTGCCGGGGATCGAACCGCGGTCCCTGAAGCTGCCCAAGCTTTCCCAAGCAGGCGCCTTAGACCACTGAGCCATCCCGCCAGGCCCCCCAATCCAGTTTTCTAAGTCTTAGGCCAGTGGTAGAGACAACTGAATATTTTATGAGTGACATAGGATCTCTAGTATTAATTGAAACCTATTTTTCTTTGTTAACAGTGTGATAAATTATCCGCAGGACAGAATATCTTGCTATCCATATGTTTATATTTTTCATTAAATTAATTAGAGAATGGGAAATATCCAGTCCCTAGAATGCATGGTAAGAAAATACTGTAAGTTGTAGAAGCGAGAAGAAAAGCACCATGGGAATTTCTGGGAAACAACTGGGGGAAAACACTTCAGAAAATACTTACATTTGTACTTACATGTAAAGGAGCAAAAAGTTACATTTATCAACCAAACCCTAGGGAGGCAATCTTATAACTCTGAGCTGTCTAAACCATGTTCTTATAAAGATGAATACAGTGCCAACCACTGCTAGTCATAGCCTAAGAAGAAGTTGGACAGGAATAGCCAAGCCCCTGGACATATGGCCTCTGTCTATAGTTCCAAGACTCCTTAAGCAGTTGGTCTGAAAAAGGGAACGAAAATGACCAAAAAGAAACAACACAGGAAGGGATTAATTCCTTATTGGCAAGTGACTCTGGACAAGGAGCTGCAGAAGTGAAAAGAAACACAAGATTTTCCTTGCCCATTAGAAGCTGATAATTAAGTAGACAAAGGCCATGTATAGACCTAAATGATGTCACTGACTAGACAACAAAGCAAACAGGGAGAAGGACTGCATGTGCTGCCTCTGTGCGACCCTAACTGTAAGCTTCATGGAGATGGGCCTCTGTCAATGAATTGTCACACCCCTCTCATCACACAGGTTATGTCTGTCCCAGGCTGGGGGTAGCCAGACACGATTAAGCCAAGCTATCCCAAGTGGAAAGACAAAGGCTGAAAAAAGGACATAGCTGTAATCCATTAAAAAAATAGTGGAATGGGCAGTACAGATTTCTTTCTCAAATAGAGAAGTGGACATAGAGGAAGTCTTCCTTCTGTAATTTCTTACAGTCCTCCCCAGATTTTTTTTTTTTTTAAAAAGGAAGGCATGGAAGGAGGGTGGCTGGGTAGGAGAAAAGAAGAGTACATTTCTGCTCTCCACTTTAAACTATTCAGGTAGAAATGGTTGCAATAAGTGGCATGGATTGATTGTGTTATAAGCCTCAATACAATAGCAGGATTTGCATAAATTCACAGATGGCAGATCCATATGCATTAATGAGGTAATCCCAGGTCAAGGGTAGAGGAGGAGTCTGGGGTAAAAAGCACTGGTTTGACAGTAAAAAGCTTTAAGACTGAGTATGTTGTCTTCAAAAACCATTTTGTATGTCAATTTTGGGAAAATTGTTTTGTCTTGTTTTTCTTTTATAAAAGATGAAACAGTGTCTCTTCCGCAGAATGCTGAGAGGTAAACTGGACAAGAAAATCCATGCCAAGCCGTGGGGAAATCACTGAGAGACTTACTGACTTCTGTCATGACAAACACCGTGTTCTAGTCAGGGTTTTACTAGAGGAACAGATATAATACAAGGAACAGATAACACAGGATGTGCCAGTTGCAGGGTCAGATGGAGAAGCGTGCTGAGAACATCTGCACACTGCCAACTGAAGGATTCAGTCCCAAGGCTTTTATACTCACTGCAGTGTTCCATCCCTACTGATCTCTACTGGTCTTAACCAGTTTCTACCAGTTCCTAACAATCTCTAAGCATCAGGTCAGCCGTTGTGTCTGAAAAGGAATGCAGAAGAAGCTGCTACGGAAAGCTGAAGGGTCCAAACTAGAGGCTGACCAGTCTGTGCAGGAAGCCAGGAGATAAAGTTCAAACTGAGTTATTCTAGGGGCAAGGCCCTCATGGCACACAGCGTGAAACAACCAGGCAATGCAGCCAAATTGATAAAATGTATCGACCACCTCACATCAGCCAAGTTAACACAATGTATCAACCACTATACACCACCTCTGAGATTGCTGTTTTGGAGGATAACTGGATCTTCTCACTAACACCTCCCCATTCTCTGCCTTGCCAGTCCCACCCTCACATTTATAAACAATATACAGGGCACAGAGAAAAGACACCAAGGTGGTCTCCATCACTGATCATAGTGCAGCGTGTCCTCCTCCTGGGCAGTGACTTCAGTATAACATGTACATGCACGACTCAGATTTGTGGTGCATGTCCCAAAGGAACCTGGGTGGGTTAGCAAGGTCATATGAACTACTTACTTCTTTCCTAGTTTTTAAAGGCAACTTGCCTATGCATAATATTTTGACAAGGTTAGAGATTACATCACAATTTGTTAAAATTGTGAGGTACAGACTGGGACTAGAATGATCTGATGGACACAGACAGCCCTGAGTCCACAGCGGTGCGCTAGTGAGAGCTGCTAGCCTGATGGGCTGTCTCTGGTGTGTGACAAGACTCAGAAAGCAAGGACACAGGCTGACCTAGCTTCCGGGGGGAGCAGTGTGGGGAGAAGGCTGAGGTGCTCCTAACCAGGTACAGGGTCATCCAGGAAGAGCAGATGCATCTATGCTATTCATTTTCCAAAAGAAAATGCTGAAGGTCCCCTGTCCTTATGGGTATTCTTATAAGTGAATCAGAAGCATGAGCAAGAGAAACTTTCTCCCTAATACCCCATGTGTTCTGGTGGTGTGTAGTTTTATGTGAACATGGTGTATGTGGACCCAAGTGCAGTATCCTTGGCAATGACTTTCTTGGGCCCCAAGTGCATATTCAGCCAACAAATGCTCCAGTAAATCATTGAATCAAAAGTCAAACACAGGGCTGGAGAGATAGCTCAGTGGAATAAGTGTTTCCCTGGCAAATACAAGGTCCTGAATTCAGTCCCTGGTACTGGAGAAAGCAAGCAAGCAAGCAAGCAAGCAAGCAAGAAGTCAAATACAGATTCCTAAAGAAGTTTTGATAGCAATTCGTTTCATGTCTTTCCGTTTTGAGTGCTGTCGCTGGAGCACAGGGCCTTCATACCAAGCGACATTCCTGGTACCCTTTTATGTTTTACTTTGAGACAGTCTTGCTAAGTCCCTATGTTGTCCAGGCTGGGTTTGAACTTGGGATCCTCTTGCCTCAGCCTCCCAGAGTGCCGGGAATACAGGCTTGCACCACCAAGCCCAGCTTTATTCATTCCTTTTACCTCAGGCACTTGCAGCTTTGTTATCTGCCCCTCACTAAAGTACAAGGTCCAGTAAGAGCTGGGTACCAGCTGTTCACAGCATCTTCCAGGTGGCGGCCCTCTCTGGTGGACTTTCTCCCTGGTAAGGCTCTTTAGCCTCCTTGGTTATAATCGAGCTCTATGCTGAGATCTCAATCAATTTGGGGAAAGTGTTTTTGGTTCTTCCTAATAATTATGGTAACATTTAGGAGATCCAGGAAATATTCTAAATTTCTTCACCCAGGAAAACCTGAGTGAGTTCCTCTTAGGGTCTGGGGAAGAGAGCAAATTCTTGCAGCATTGTTCTTTGTGTATTGTACCGTGGCCTTCTTAAATGAGTCAAGCCTGAACCCTTATGCATGTCTTCACTCTGTGGCTGGTAAGTATGCTTTTCCCAAGCAAACGGTCTGCAACTGACTTTAACCGGGAACTGAACAGCATCTTACAGGAAAAGTCACGAATCTCCAGTATCCAGTGGGTGTAGAAACAGTCACCGTACAACATACGAAGCAGGCACCTACGGGTTTGCGGGGCTGAGCGGTGCAAATAGATGGATGCAATCGAATGGTGAGAGCTTGACAGCCAAAATAAGGTGCAAAAGTACCTTTAAAAGAGATGAAAATAAAATTGACACTTTAAATGGAAAGTAGGAAGTATAAAAGCTCGAGAAGAAAAATCCCAAGGAGGGAAAAACCAGCTGAATGTGGGTTGGACTAAGAAGAAAGCACGAAGACGGGCAGGAGGCAGGTCCTGGAAAGAGACGGGAGGCGGAGAGCTGGGAGGATTGGGGCTGAGGGGCGTGGCTGCATCGGGGAAACAGCGCAGCTATTTTCAGAAATGGGAAGAATTTGCACAAAGGAGCACAGTGAGATCTTACCCCCGACCTGGGTGGCTCGCGGTGTCATACAACTAGTGAGGTCATTTCTTGTCCTTCTGAACACTATTTTTAATGGCTCACAACCTTTTCCCCCTAAGTAATAGCTTTAGCAGTGCCATGTAGTATGTCTGTGAAATGAATTAAAATAATCTTTTGCTTTTAAACTATAAAATTAGCATGTGACATAAAAATATACATTATTAAAAAAATTCTCCCATTTGGCTTGAGCCCTTCAAAGACTTAAAACAATATTTTGGCATACATTGCTCAGCCTTTCTTCTTTCTGTATTTTAAAATTCTCTGCATAGCTGTTACATTGCACTCTGTCACTTTCATTAAGCATTGATTATATGTAAAACTATATGTGTATTATTTCTGAATGTTCTAATGGGTAGGAATAATCTAAATGTATGTAGCCACCCTCTGATGCCTGGAGTACCTGAAGATGCCTGTTCTTTACCTGGACACAGCCCTGCTTGGGACCTCCAGGGAAACCCCACCCCGATCTTCATGCCCACTGTTCCCTGGCTTTAAAAATGGACTGAATGCAAAGCAAATATTTTTTATGTATTTTGTATGTGCAGATGTGCTACTACTTTCATTGTTTCACAGAAATAATTTGATCTTTTTTATTTTGCCTTACATGAATTGAGGCTTTATATTTTCCGTATCTATTCTTTCCTGCTTACCTTAGATATTTTTGCATCAATATATAATGTAGCCTAAGTGTAATTATTATTTTTATCCTTTTTAAAATGTATTTGGTAGAGGTTATTAATATGCAGCTCTGACTTATAGTGATCCTCCTATCTCAGCCTCCCCAGAACTGGGATTACAGGTGTGGGCCACCATGCTGGGTTTCAGTGGTCTGCTTAGTGTGCCTGGGGGTGGAGCCGGCATGGTATGTAATGCTGGGATCAAACCCTCGTCCTTGCGCTTGCCTAAACAGGCTTGGTCCGCTGAGCTATCTTGCTTGCCCTTTCTCTTTGTCTTTTGAAGCTTTACAATTTCACTGTGTTTTATACCTCAATGAGAATTTATTTTTTTGTTTACATTGTTTAGGGTTATTTGGATTTCTCAAATCTGAGGATCTGTGTTTAAAAGTTCTGGAAACTTTTGATCATTATCTCCACAACTATCACTCCTTTTGTACTGTTTTTAAAATGTACAACTGAACCTCCAACTGGACATATGTAACAACCTCTTCCCCCTTGTAGTACAGCACTGGTCTTCAGTGTTTCTTAATTCTTTTTCCAATTTTCTCCTTTTAGTATTATATTTCTCCCTGTATAGTTCATCACTCACCTTTTTTCTCAGCCACATCCCACCAGTTAGCTCATCCTTGGAATGTTTTATTTTAGCGATTATATTCCCATTTCTGGAAATTTCTATTTGATTATTTCTAAATCTATTTTTCATGTTGTTTTGCTTGGCAGCTTTTCGTACTATGTAGGGATAGCTGACTGTTAGTGTGTGTCTCTTGAAACTTTCTTTGTAGGAATTGCCTAGAATGTGTGTGATGCTGAGTCTGTTCTGAGAAGAGTGCCCTTCGCTTCTGAAATTGGCCGGGACATTTCCAATCTGTAACCAAATAACCTCCCTGTCTCAGCTTGAGGTAGAGCTGAGGCTATAAATTGGCATGAAAATGGGCTTGGGAGTGCGTACACTGAAGGGAAAGTTCGCCTCTGTCTTGCTGCCTTTTTTTTTTTTTTTTTTTAAATTTTTCCTTTTTTGAGTTTGTTACATATTTAGACTTACAGTGAGATGACAGCCTGGACTTTGGGCTTCAAGGTCAATGTTGGGATCTCCCATTAGCTTTTCCTCAAGAGCCACAATGGGGGATTTATTTTCTGTCCCTAACATGGGGTAACCTGGGCCTGTTAAATCATTACCTCAAGGTCACCAGTATATGACAAATACAACTACAGCAAAGGCTGGTTATTTGCTCCGTTTCCTAAACATGATTGCCACTGTTCTTGTTTTTCTTAGAATCCAGATTCTTTAAAATAAAACAAGAGTGTTTAGCCAATTTATTTAATGCTGTGGGAAGGTTACTGAGATGTAATGTACCACACAGCCAGAACCAGATGTCACAGCAGAGCTCAAGTATTATTTTTAATAATTCAAAGTTATATCAATAATTTCACATAGTATTTGTACTATGGTAGCACGTGAATGCACTTAAACATTCCTTCAGGGTTGATATTTAAAGTGACTCCAGTTTAAAACTATTTAATTTATTATTTAATTTAAAAGTAACATTTATTATTTAATTTAAAAGTAACATATTTAAAAGTAACATTTATTATTTAATTTAAAAGTAACATTTATCATTTAATTTAAAAGTAACATTATAGACCCACTTACATAATGGTCTTTATACGTTTACAGTCACTTTCATAGGACATGGTGCCAGTATAAAAGAGGTGCATGTTTTTAAAATCGTTAGTATACATCAAAAATTGCTTTTCAAAAGCATTTTATCTACTTACACTCTCCTCAATAAAAATGAAAATGTTTTATGGCCCCATCAATATTTGGTGTCATTGTAAATATTTTATATTTGCCAAGGGGGTTTTCTTTCCAAGAGAAAGCATCCTTTTTGTCTTAAAACTTCTTTATGATAGAAATTTTCAAGTTTAAGCAGCGCATAATGAAACACCAGTAATCCCAGCACTCTGGGAGGCTGAGGCAGGAGGGTAACAGGTTTCAGCCCAGCCTGGACAATTTGTGAGTACTACAGAGGCAAGCAAATGTACTAAGCCAATCCTGCAGGGTTGATATTTAAAGGAAATCCTGTGCCTATCTCAGTGTTAAAATCACGATGATGGTGGTGGCAGCGGTGGTGATACTGATAGCAATAATAATGATATCAAGAACAACAACAGTAATAAAGGTTTGGGGCTTAACAGTGCAGAGCCCCTGGGTTCAATCCCTTAACACTAGAAAAAAACATTACCAGCATTTATGTTTTCTAAGGTTGACTGTATATCCATAGAATTGCACTACTGAAAGTGAACGTAGAAAGGTTCATCGCCGGAGCTAGTTTACCAGCAGGGATGCTGATTGGACAGCTTGGTGGTTCTTCTCGGTATCTTCTCTGCCCTCCCACTTTCCTCCCCTCTGTTTTGAAGAAAATGTTTTCAAGCATAGAACATGCCTTACCTCAAGCGGGCCTTCATGGAGATGCCAGGAGGGCTCCCAACACCCTCACGCCAATCCCGCATTTAACTCACTGTATCCGGGGGATAAGCCCATCCATTGGTTCTTGTCAGTCATTTTCCAGTTGAATAACAGAAAAGGGGGAAATATAAGGAAACACACATTTTCAAAGAGTGAAAACTCGCAGGATATATAAAGCCATACATGTATGTCTTTATCTACCAAGTCAAAATACCTCATGCATGTGGAGGCCAGGCTGAGAGACAGAAAACTCAATGACTTGTATTCTGATATTTTGTTCAAAGAGCAGATGCACTTATTCTTGCTTAGAGAAATTTTGAGGGCAGATAATGTAAAACATCTTCTGAATGTGAGTAGCAGCAGGACAAGGTGGCTTTTTCGCCTTCTACTCCAATAGCACTTAGAGGAACAGCTCTGCCAGGGCCTGCTCTCTTCCTAGTAGTATCTACATCTGTCTCTCCCACAGCCTCAAAGCCTAGGCTCCAGGCCAGATGTATCCTTCTGTCCTCTCTTGCCCAGATGATTCGTTTCCTTCCAAGCAACTCCCTGATGTGCAGATGTAGGCCTTTCTCTGCAAATTCTCCAGCAGGACTGGATACTGATAGAGTCTGCCTCTAGGGTCCTGGAAGCGATTGGGTGCCACTTGGAAGAGACTGAGTTCCAGTCAGGCACTTCCACATAGGCTGGGCTAGTGGTCCCAGGTGGGAGACTCAGTCTTAGCTGTGAGTGACCGCCACATGGGATGCAAGGGCAGTGCCAAAGCCTGCATGATTGCTGGCATCGCTCTTTGAAAAACTCCCCTTCTTTTCTATTTATTTATTTATTTATTTATTTATTTATTTAATTTCTTTTTGTCTTTTTGAGACAGGGTCTCGCTATGCAGTTGAGGCTAGCCTTGAGCTCACTTTTGTAGCCCAGGCTGGTCTCGAACTCACACCAATCCTCCTGCCTCAGCCTCCCGAGTGCTGGGATTACAGGCATGAGCCACCACGCCCGGCCAGTCATTCTGTTTTTAAAAGTCAGATTTGACTGATTTTACTCAGGACATCAGCATCTTGATAGGGAAGTTGTTTGTAGTTTGATTTGTTATAAATGTTGAATTTGTTTCCTAAGCAACAATCTATTATTGGCCCTTACCCACATTCCTGGCCTATGTCTTTTTTTTTTTTGTCTTTTTGAGACAGAGTCTTGCTATGCAGTTCAGGCTGGCCTTGAGCTCACTTTTGTAGCCCAGGATGGTCTTGAACTTTCACCCATGAGCCTGCCTCAGCCACTCAAGTGCTAGGATTACAGGCATGCGCCACCATGCCCAGCTCCATTCCTGGCGTATGTCTTGATTTTTATAACTTCTCTGAGTTCAAGATGAGGGGGGTTATCTCACCTTACTCCTTCTGAGGTGCTATAAGTCTCATCATTTCCAACATCAGGGCAGCCAGAGATAGCTGCTTTCTCAGGTCCCATCTCATTTTGGGGTGATGTGGCTTCATTAGTATACCCCAGCTATGCTGTGGTAAAGCTGGGAACAAGTGGACCAGGAGACAGACCTGAAGGCTGCCATGCTCCTGGCTGGATTTATCTCAGCCTTTCTTGTTTCCAGTCCGTCTGTCCCATCGTTATGACTAATCATCTCTCCTCTCTGCGATATTTTTTTTTTGAAGAAGAAGGGGAAAGAATTTCTTAAGGATGTACAGATATAGAAGATGAAGGTGATTCTGATTCTGACTTGCTTAGAACAGTTTTTCTTCAGGAAACCCTGGGGCACTACTTTGAGGCAGAAGCCATGGTCAAAGGCTTGTGGTCTGTCAAAGCAAAGCCTTACCTGGAACCCTTCTAAGCAGTTGGAGCTGAGAATTTTCTCTACCTGTAAAATGGGAGGCAATATATTTTTTTTTAATTTTAAATTTTATTTTTTTTCTTGTTTCAGAACTTTTGTTTGTTTGTTTATTTATTTATTTTTGTGGCCGGCTCAGCCTGCCCTGAGGGAAGGGCTGGCACAGCATGTGGTACTGGGGATTGAATCGCAGGTCCCTACAGCCGCCTAAGTTTTCCTAAGCAGGTGCTTTAGACCACTAAGCCATCCTGCCGGGCCTCCCTTTGCTCTTGTTATCTCCAAATATATGATCACTGCCATGTTTGTTAGAGAATTGGGTGTGAGTAGTCTCTATGCCTCAATTGCTTTTACTTCCTTCGAAAGGTCCTTAGTATATTGATCATCAATCTCAAAATTCTTATCTTCTTTGTATTTGGAAAAACTTATAGTGAAAACTACTTCTTTTGTTGGCTTTGCTGAGAAGGCCTTGAGTTCATAGGTTCTTTGCATTTATTTACCAGCACTGAAACATACGAGAATGTTCTAACAAGTGGTCCAAGTTTAAGTGAAGGAAAGCCGGGAAAGAAGGGGGACTTGGTAAATGGTTCATGCACAGATGTCAAAGGTGAGGACGTGAGGGCAGGATGGATGGAGATTCAGAGAGAACCCTGTATCCTGCCCACATAATTTTAATTTCTTTGACTTAATGTATTTTATCTTGTCAGAAAAATACAAGATCTTGCTTCACCTCTGTTCCTGCAGAACGTTTTTAGTCTTCCATTGAAATCAAGAACGTCTTTTTAAAATATTAAGTCAGATGATGTTGTTCCTTTTGTTAAAACTCTGCAAGCATTTCCACTGAACTTCAAGTAAAAAGTCAAGGTATTTGCAGTGACCTATAAAATGTGACGTGGCCGGGGTTCCTGGTAACTCTCTAGTTCATCTACCTGTCACCCCCCACCTCCACACACTGGCCTCTGAGTGTGGATGCTTTGGTGGGCTGCAATTCTGCTGTCATCTGCTCTGGTTATGCCCTTCACAGGAGGCTCACCCCAGTCCTTCTGATGTCACCATTATAGCAAAGCCACCTCTATCCACACTGTGAAGTGAAGCCCCTTCCACACCCTCAACTTCCTATTCTGTTTGGAGATTCATTTTTTCCGGATGGTGTTTGTTACCTTAATGCAGCACGTTATTAATGTACTTATTTTATAATTTGTCCTTGCCTAGAAGCTTGAGGGAGGCAGGGATTTGGTTAATTTTGTTAATGAATGGTTCCTTCGACTCTCAGAACTATGCCTGGAGCCTGGTAGGGACTCTATGAATAATGCTTGAATTTACAAGGGAGGAAATTTAAAAGCATATGATGGATTGTAGAAGATGAATGGCTTCTGTAATTTGTCAGGCAAAATGAGTCCTTCTACAAAACAAGGTAAAACTTCAAAATAGATTTTAATAAAGACCAAAGGAGAAGGCAAAGATATTGATTACCAGAAAAAGTAGATGCAACATAGAAAGAATTGAGTTTGGAGGTAAGGGGTTTCTGGAATGACAGAGGCTTAAGGCCAGATGCCACCTTCCAATTGCCTCCACCATGTGTTTGTAGATAGCACTGCCTGGGAAGTACCTCAGACTGCAAGTGACGCCCTTCCGGCTTCTGTCCTTTCTGGTAGGAGACAGGTAGCATAGTCATCGCCACCAGAAATGCTGCTTTGCTGAAATGAACGCAAATCCTTCCATGCCCCATGGGTGCTGCACAATGGAGTTGGTAGCCAGTACCACCCAGGAGAGGAGCAGGGAGCAAGTCTACTTTCGGCTTCCTCTGCACCTTTGGTTTGAATGTCATGGATGGTGCATGTCTCCTACCCCAGTTTACTGTCACCTGGTCCCAGCTGGCTCACGGTATCCAGTTTTCCACAAGAGAATGCACGGTCAGTGAGCGGAGGAAGCCTCCAAGTCCTTGTCCCACTTCCAGGAAATAGTGTCAAAGAGGCTGCCACTCAAGACTTGGGAGCTGTAAATATTTTTCTCTTGGCAAATGTGATCTCGGCTCAAAAAAATAATTACCTCCTCCATGCTAATCCATGTGCATTTACGAAAGCGCTTCCAGGGTCTGAGGGATAAAGCGCTGAGGAGGTCTTCATCACTGAGCTAGACCACTGGGCAGCTCCTATCTGCAGGTTGCACTAGTGAGAAGGAAACGCAAGACTCCTTTGTCTTGCTCACAAGCCCGGCTCCGTTTCTCGCTGTTAGGAACAAGAAAATCACAGAGCTTGCAAAAACAAAACAAAGCAAAGCAAAAACCATAACCCTGAAGTCAGGAGTTGGTTCCTTCTAGAATGTTATTTATGTTACACCCATCGGAGTTTGGACATTTCTCTATTTGTCCTCAGAAGTTTTGTAGGTGATATAACTCTTCCATTCACTGTTTCTGAGATATTTTCTTTTCTAATCTAAGCCAGTTCTATCCATCGCCTCTAGTCACCATGCCTTGGGTATGGTTCCCCGGCTCTAAAATATCAAAAGAGGAGCCGAGAAAACAGAAATAAAGACGGGAGGACAAATTTGTGTCAGTGAAATCCCGGGATGACTTACTTGCATTTAGAGATCATGGATGACTTCTTTTTTTCTAGATAAAAGGCATTTTTTTTTTTTTTTTAAAAAAACGTTCTGAAAATGCTAATGAGACAAGTTTCAAGAAAGTGACAGTAATGGAAACTTGAATGCTACAGTGATAACTCAAAAGAAGGAAATTATTTCAGTCATCTTAATCTTGCTGGGGTGGAGAAAAACACGAGCTGAGAAACGAGACAGCTGGCAGTCGAAGCCTGGGGATTCCTCAGCCTTCTCTTTTGTCCTCCCAAATGCACAAAGTTTAAGCTGCTTCAGGAGAAAGTCATTCTCAAGCCCTGGATGGATGTTCAAACTGAAATCTTAGAGGGATTTGGTGGTAAATTCTTCCACCCACCCAGCAAGGTCACTCCAAAAGTAGAGATTCTTTTTAGGGGGCTGCTTGCGGGGTGAAGGTAAGAAGGCTCCTGGGAGGTCATGGTAGGACTGAGCTCTCAGGCACATCCAGGCTCTGCTGCATTAGGAAGAAGCATAGCGCTGTCCACTTTGCTCACAGGTGCAGGAGGTGCGTGGCCCAGCCTGGTGGTGGGGCCCACGTGGCAGCCTGCATATCCCACCTGCCAGAGGGATGCATACTTGGCCATTAGTGAGAGGGGATCAGCTGGTCTCCACTGAAAGTCAGAGCCCTGGCCCCTGGGGAGTTTGCAGTTCCCTGGAAATTTGTCAGCTAGAAAAAAGCTCAGCTGTCACCGAGCTCTTGGAGAGGAGGCCAGAGTTATGTTAAATATCTTTGCATGTTCACCCACTGTACTCAGTCTGAATGCATACTCCGTGTTTATACAGGCTGCCTTGGTATTGCTATCTGTTGGTTAGCAAGTGTGTGTTTTGAATCACTGGCTACCCTGTGAAATTCCATAGGAGGAGACCAAATCTGGCTCTTCTCCCTGGCTGGGAAATGAGAAGTGGAGCTTTGGCCCTGCGTTGAACAAGGCAGCTGGAGAGGAGAAACTAGCCCAGAAATTCTGGGGCTCCCTGGCAGGGCAGCTGGAGAGGAGATAGGAAGCCCATGTGATTCCAAATTCAGAGGCCAGCTCAAAACTCGGCCATCATAAGGGAATGTCATGCAGGACCATGCTCAGGTTCGCCAGCTGTCAGCTGCAGCTGTGGGTGTCTCAGCCCCTTCCAAGGGGACGTCCAGTTGCTGGTAAAAAACGTAGGCAGTGGGGAAGCATTGAGCGTTCCACAGACATCAGTGTTTGTGTTCCCACTGGTATTCATATCCCAGATGGTCTATGCATTCTGGCTCCATCCCTTAGAAAAGAAGTGACCTTGGGAACTGGCCTTAACTTCTGTTTTTGTTTCTACAAATAAAACAAGCAAAAAAAAAAAAAAAAAAAAAAACTACATGGGGATAAAATTAGGTATGCCATTTATTTATTTGTTTGTCTATCTATCTATCTATCTATCTATCTATCATCTAATCTATCATCTATTTATTTATTTTTGTACTTAGTACAAGGTATACATGATCTAGAGGGTTTCACTACACAGATCAGACTCATAGTGATCCTCCTGTTTTTAGCCTCCCAAGTGCTGGGATTACAGGCATGCGCCACCACACCCAGTCTCAATCACTGTCTCAGTGTGCCCTGGGGCAGGACCAGCACAGCATGCCAGGGATCAAATCCCCAGCCCCTGTGCCTACTTAAGCAGGCACTTTAATCCTCTGAGCTATCCAGCCAGCCTAGTATGCCATTAAATTTCATTCATGTTGTAGGTATGGAGCCAGGACTTGTTCTTTCTCTCACCATTTTACATGTTGAGAGAAATTACTGAATGAGATACATTCAGAGACCGTAGATGGATTTGGACAATGGAGGGTAGCCTCCAAGGGACCAGCATACCTTCATCCAGGTGTCTCCTAGCCATGGCACCTCGGAGAAGATGCTGAGGCTCTCTGTGATTTGATGTTGGTAATAGGTGTTACGTGATGAGGGGCTGGGTGGAAGAGATGGTGTCCTAGATGGAGAAGTCAGTGTGGCTAGGATGGTAGCTTCTCCCCTCGAGCTCTGGGGTGTCTGGCTTTGTTTCCTGTCCCCCTCCAGTGGGGTGTTGCTGAAGTCCAGATATACACCACCCCTTCCTCCCAACTCTGTTCCCTGAAGAAAGAGAGTGCAAGAAGGAGCGCTCGAAGTAAATGTCATCTAGTGTTATAGATGACATATTTTTAATGTTACCTGGGGAAATGTTGCCAAGGTAAAAGCTGACACTGTGGAGTGTGGTAATTCTTCTGTGATGGCTTCGTGGGGAATAGGAGTGCCACCATGCTACAGGCTGCAGAGATTCGACTTCCTCGCCTGGCACAAAATGTATTTAAGAACAAGCTCCAGGATGAAAGTTACAACCTCAGAATCCTTGCTCAGGAGGCCCCCAACCCCCACACCTGCAGAGGCCCTGCCCTCACGCGCCCATTGGGAATGTGTGGAATAGCCTGCTGCAGAGTTGGTGCGGCTGCATAGGGTTTTGCTGACAGCGGCTGTCAGACAGGGTCCTTGGAGCAGCACTTCCCAGGCTCCCCGAGGGAGCGCCCCTCCTCCTACAGCTAATGGGCTTGCAGGGGGCTGAAATCTGCAGCACCAGGAATTGAGCCCTGGGCAGTTTCTCCATGCTACATCCCCAGCATCCCCTTTAGAAAAAATAAATTTCCATTAGGACCTGTTTGTAGACTGCAGTGATTATATTCCTTGTGGGGAACTGGTACTCAGCCCTTCATTCTTTCTGCCCAGACTGCCACCTGTCACCACCACATCTAGCTTACATGTCCTTTTCCAGGTGCCTGGGACTACAGCTCGGGATGAGGTGCTCTGATTTCTGCAGCCAGGTGACCTTCATCTGAGCAATACCTGTTGGCTGGGAAGGAGCTCGAAACATTCTGAACAGGAGCACTTTCCCAGCAGGGAGCCACCTGGGACAGGAGCAAAGCCTTAGGGACCAGCAGGTCAGGATGGGGGATGCTGATCTCAGCCTTGCCACTTCTAAGGTTCACATGGTGTCAGCACAGATAGGGAGGAGAGACGGGGAAGGCCCTGAAAGTGAGGGGCAGACACTGCCATTCTGTATCCCTCTGACATGTGTGACCGGTCATAACTGCTACAGGGGCAGGGAGAAATGTGTGATGAACGTAATAAGGAAAGCTAAATGTGGATTGCTGTTTTCCTGCAAAATGAGAGTTTCAAATTTGTGATCTGAGTTTTATGAATATTGAATCTGCCTGTTAACCCAAAGAAGAGGTTATGATTTAAAACAAGGATTTGAGAGCCACAGTGCATTGGAATCCGAGCTCTTCTCTTTATTACCCAAATTCTGTGCCTGATTTTCCACACCTGTGAAGTAGGCTTAACAGTATCACGTACTTTATGATACTACCAGAATTCTTGACACAGAGTACATGACACTTGTGTCAAAGTGCCTGTGACTGAGTGCTACTGACAACTCTTACAGCTGTCCATGTCACAACTCTTAGGTACATCTACTACCAGATGAAAATCAGAGTCACTGCCATAGAGCTTGGTGACACAAAGCATCAGTGATGGCCTTGGATAATGTCACCAGTGAGCAGATTGACCAATTGGTCTGACAGTGTGGAGACAAAAATATTCCCCACCCTGACACAGAGACTCAGAGCTCACAAGGCGCTTTTGTGGGTTGTGGTGGATTCACATCCTGGGGTCCACTTGTCACACCGAAGTAAACGAAAGCAGCGTGGTGCTGGTGTGGGTGGCCCACCTGAAGGTCGTGGCCGGCAGCCTTGGAGGCAGACCTGGAGAAGAACGGGTGCTGTTGGGGGGCTGTAGGGAGCAGTTGATTCTCCTAGAGGACCTTGTCCTGCTGGCTTTCCTGACGACCTTGGCCGTTCTCATCATCAGAGGAGCTCGGGACCTTGTAGTCATTGAGCGTGGCCCTGGTTCACTGTGGGGGAGCTCTGACTCTCATTCTGAGCAGTTTTCTGGCCCTATAGGGGAAGATGGTGCACAGCCTAGCCTCATGGAGCGCCTTCTCAGTTGGCTGTCCTGCTGGAGCTCAGCTTTCCTCATCACTAGAGGAGCTCAGGACCTTACTGTTGCCGAGGATGGCTGGGGTATATTTCAAGGAGTGCTGGTGCTTACTTTGAGCCTCACTTTCAGATCCCAGCACAGACTCCTCACCTGCTGGCACTGAACCTTCATTACGCTGCCACAGACTTTCTAGCTTCTACCACTGACTTTTGGCCTTCCCAGTGCAGATCTGTGAAATAGACCAACGTGGGGCATTGCCATGGCTCTTGGGCTCCAGCTGGATTTATGGGGGCATCATTATGGGCTCTAGGTCTTCAGCTGGACTCAAGCAGGACATTGCTGTGGGATCCCGGCCCTCAACTGGATTCTTTGTTCTTTAGTGTGTGGATAGAATTTCTCCACTATTTTTGTATCTGGCTTTTTGGGTGGCTACTGTAAGTAGTACCCTTATAATTAAGTGTCCTACATTGTTTTCCTTTGCAAAACCACAAACCATAGCGCCGGCTTCCCCCCTCCTCCCTTCTCCTCCCCCAAAGCGATTTCAGTGACTGGAGATCCTAACTCCCTTTAGGCAGAGGTAGCTTGGCCCTGGGGAGCAGGTGACTTGCACACGGCTCCATGGAGAGTCAAGGACGACTCTGAGGCTGGTCGTTCCCTGTCCTCCAGATGTGTGTGCCCTTTGCGAGCACGAAATAAGCATTTTCGGGGTCGCACCATTGGCCGCATCTTATAAACAGTGTAACCAATTTATCAGCTTAAGCCAAGGGATTTCAAAACAACCCTACAGGTCCAGGAAGCAGCACTGAGTGAGCCTTGTGCGACTGCGGTGCAATCACTGTTTACATTTGCGCTCCTTCAATCACTCAGAGCTGCGGATTCCACCAGGGCCTCTTTGCTGAGCCAGCCCCACATCCACAGCTGCCTGGGGAGGTTTCTTCGGAAGCACATGCGGGGAGACAGCCCTGAAGAAATTCAGAGATAGAGGCCAAGAGGACAAAGTGCAAGTGTAAAAGATTTAGTTATGTCTTTATGACCCAGTATGTAGTAGCATGACGTATTGCGCTGACCGCTTTGGCTCCGTCCAGATCTTGACCTAGAGGGTGGTTTGGGCACCCAGGAGCCACCAGAGGGGTGCCCTCCTGGCTTAGCAGCTCTAGGCGGGTTTGCTTTACTTAGTGGTCCAGGAGCTGCTCTGCGGGCCATCAGCTCTGTCGTTGCTACCCACTTTGCAGATCTGCCTTGGCCTTCACACCTCTCGCTTCACAGAGGTCACAGGATGGTGCCTGCCGCTGAGCTCCCTGAGAACTGGCTTTCTATGCAGCCTAGCTTGCAGCCAGCTCCAGCTGCTGTGCATCGTCTTTGCATAGACACACACGGGATCCTTCCTTCCCATGGAACTTTTTCCTTGAGAGCCAGGAGCACGGTCTTCCTTTTTTTCTCTTCCTCACAGAACTTCAACTTCGGCCTGTGAGAATCGCAGCACGCGCCCTCAGTGGATCATTTTAAGTGACTGATTCTACATACGTGCTGGCTGTACACTTGACTGGAATTGGAAAAAAAGAAAAAGAAAAAGAAAAAGAAAAAGAAAGAAAGGAGTTAGGTGACCCTCAAAATAAATTCAAAATTTGACAAAGTGGCTCTATAACAGCATTCTTTTTCTCTTACAGTTGTGTGACTTCTTCTGGAATCTATGATGTGAAAATCAGCTTATTTTTTTTTTTAACAGAATAACGAAAAAAAATGAAAATGGTACAGAATTTCACAACAAGATAATAGAAAATTAGTGATGGCTTTTTTATTGTACATTGTTATTTTCAAAGTAAATGTTCAGATTATCAGGTAGAGGATACAAAATTAATCAAACAATATAAGCACTAACTCTTGCTTCCAATAAACTAATAGGAACTAGTAGTACAGTTATTTTAGACTGTATATTTCCCCCCTTCCTTCTTTTCTCCTTTCACCTTGACATAAAAGAGACATGAGATAGTTCATTGGCGCTGTTATCCAGTAAACTAACATCAAATACTATATGTTCACTTGTAACATCTACTTCCCAGGGCTATCATTTAAAGAACAATTAAAGAAAAGGACCAAAAACGTGTGGAGTTTCTTTCTGGGAGGGGGGCTGGGGGAAGTTCTGGGAGTGGAACCCAGGCCTTGGGCATCACGCTAGGCATGTGTTCGATCCCTGAGCTACACGCCCAGTCCAGATCATCATCAAATCTTTCAGTGCCTCTCCAGCTAAGGGGTTTGTAATGTCCACATTCCCACGACAACACCGGGGCAAGTTGTTAGCTGGGAGAAGGGTGGCTCCTAACTGAAGCTGTCACAGTTGGCCTACCTTGAAGGTGCCCTGGTTGAGACAGAGCCAGGCATGGGGAGACTGATCTATTCTCCCAGTACTGTGAGATGCTGAGGCCAGAGGATCATGGGTTCAAGCCCAACCTGGATGACTTAGTGACTTTGTAGATCATGTCTCAAAATATGTCCCCCAGTCAACACAGGCTGAAGTGAATTCCCTGCAGTGAAAGCTCATGGGCTGGGCACTGACTTTGCTCTGCTGGGTGAAGGGAGGCGGTGCCTCTCCTGTCCTTGTCTCTTGTGACCTTGAACACTGACTCCAAGTGTCTGGCATCACCAGTCATAGCATAGACTATGCGCGTGTGTGTGTGTGTGTGTGTGTGTGTGTGTGTGTGTGCGTGTGAATGTGTGTATTGCCATGGTTTCAAGAGTGAGCTGACAAAAGTCTGTTGCTAGAAACTGTGTCAGTGAATCAGAACCTATGCATGGTGGTTGTTTCCTAATAGGGGTGACAGTGAGATGGGTCTTTAAAATATGAAACTTTGGGGGCAATGAGGGCAAAAAAGAATGAGTTCAGGTTTCTGCAAAATTTGTAGTGAAACTGTAAGGCCGGGAAATGGCAGCAGGCCCTACAGTCCCAGGTAGTCCCTATGGTATTTACACAATGTGGGTCACAACCTGTGAGCGACTCATGAAATCAATTTTAAAGTGGCACTCAGATGGCAGGCATACAGAGAGCGGTGCATTCATTTCAGAATGGGTTTTGAATGGTGCAGGACAGAAAATGTCAGAACATGTTGCACATTCATGGGGGCCTTGTGTGAACTTTTGTTTATGTAACAGTACATGTTGATTCACAATAGAAGACATTATTAAGGTGAATTGCAGTCAAAATACGTTTAAAATACATTGACCCCTGGCAATGTGAGGATTTTCTTCATTTAATTATGTGGTAGGTAAGAAATACAGTCACATGGTTTTGGGAATGTTTTGTAGAGAAAAGTCTTTTTATGTCTCTTTTTATTTTAAAGAGTAAAATATAATAAAAAAAGATAATGGAAACCATACAGAGTTTCAAACACAGGATGATATGAATTCAATAATGGTCATCATATTGGGTATGGTTGTCTTCAAAGTAGTTGTTCAGATCACCAGATATAAGCAGCAAAATTGATAAAAAACAAATTAAGCATTAGCTGCTCCTTTCAATAAATCAATAGAAATTGTACTGCTAGTTTCTATTGGTTTATTGAAAGGACACAAGAATAGATATGTAAAATCGAAAGAGCTCTCCCCTCATCAGAAGGCAGGGGGGTTTGTGAGCTGTTATCTCTACTACCCTAGAAGAGCCACAGGCCAATAGGTGATATCTAAAAGGGTCTAGAGTTGCTTGATGCATTGATGACAGGAAACAGCTCAAGGGACCCGCCAATCCAGACTTGAGTAAATAAATGTGAATGCGTCCTTACCACTTTCTGGATTTGAAAGCTGGGTATAACACTGCCGAGTGAAAAAAAATTCAGATTGAAAGAATAGTATTTGAGCGGATGGTCCAATTTCTCTAAGTGTTTTCCTCCCTCATGTGTGTGACTGTGAGTTTGTGAAGAAGTAGAAACTTCTCTGGGAGGAAGGTATGCAATAGTGAAGACGTCTATCTCTGAAGTAGAGGGTGGTGCATGCATTTGTTCCCCACCTCTAGTCTGCTGAGATGTTTGCTTCGGCCCGAGGTGGATAAAGGCTGGACGGCACATTTCCATGCAGTGTCTGAGCTTGCAGTGGGGAAGCCAGAGGTGGCTGAGTGTGGAGCATGTCTGTGGGCGATGGTGTGAGGCTCAGTGCAAAGGAGCAGGGGATCTGAAAGCCCTCAGAACAGGAGCAAACACAGGTGCAAGACAGCAAGAGGTCACACAGTCTGGGTTTGGAAGGAGGAGGTCACTTTACAAGGACAGAGAGACAATGGCACTCGGAAGTAGGGAGAAGGGCCTTGTGCCTTGGTAGGCAAGGCTCTGGGTGTGAGCCAGAGGAAGAGGAAGAGTTTGAGTAGATCTCAGGATGGTGGAAATTACACAGACATCTGAAGCAGGGTGGTAAGCCGTGCTGTCAGTGCCCTGAGAGCTCCCTGGCCCACCTGCCTGCAGGTCTGTCTCCAGCTTCCTAGGAAGGCTCCTGCCTGCTAGGCTCAGAGCAAGAGTTTCCCTGGACTGTGGGCAGGAAGTTGGCCCATGAAAGGAACCAGTCAGGTTTATGGTCTGCCAGTAAACTTCCTGGGCACTGCCCTTCGCTAAAGATGGGAAAATAGGAGTTGGCAGGAAACAACCCAGCTTTCTTTCCCCTTAGGTGAAAGGATTCCAGCCAGAGGCGGGGGTCCTTGGGAAATCTTAGGGCGAATTCAGCCCCAGGTGTGCAGGGCACCCCCTTTTCCTCAGTGCCTTCCTTCAGCAGTCTGGTTCCCCAGCTTCTGCTTCCAGTCCCATGTGGTTGCTTCTAGATATCACCTCCTAAATAAGATGCTTCTACTCAAATCATCTTTCATTCAGAATTGGATGAGGGAAATTGAACAAAAATGCCAGCTTGTAGTTTATACAGCTTTCTGTGTGAACAGCAAAAGAACCAGAGGCTGTCTCTGTGGGGTGGAATTATTAATGATTTGCCTCTTTTGTGTTTAATTTTTATTTTTCAAAATGTCAATGATTTCCATCATTCTTATACGAAGAATAAAACCAAGACTTGCTTTTCTTTAATTCATAACATGGAGCTCATTGTGGTGGTCTCTGGATTCTTTCCATTTAAAAATAGTAACAGTGGCAACTTACAAAATGGAAGTAGAAATAGAGATGAAGGGTCGGATTTGAGAATCCTAGAAATGGGGGAAGAGAACGGCCGTGAAGAACTGAGGGCCTGCGGTTGGGGGAGCCCTTAGTGCACTCCGATGAGAGGGAAGAGGAAACAGTCCAGTGGGTGTCCACAATTTCAGTGTGGACACACTGACTTGCAACTCTTGTAACATACTTAAGTAGAGACGTCTGGTGGGAGTGAGATGGATGTAGCTGGCTACAAATTTGCGTAGAACATGCAGAGTCAGAGGCGACAGGGAGGGGTGCGAGCTTGTATAGGATAGGACAGTCTTGGAGGTGTCTAGGACTCTCTTGAGGTGGCCAGCTCTTTGGAGTCTCTTTGTATTTATGTATGTATGTATGTATGTATGTATGTATGTACGTACGTA
>PVJA010015480.1:0-45325 GCA_004027025.1 Myocastor coypus | reverse complement strand
GGGAGAGGGGAGGGGGGAGAGGGGAGGGGAGAGGAGAGAGGTAAAATTTTAATCATGCATAGATAGGCATAAAAATAACCTATGCCTTAGAAAATGGAATGCTATAAAATAATTAAAATAAATGCTCTGTACCTACTAATGTGAAATTCTAACTTCACAGTTCCTGAAAGAAGAAGGGCAAGAAAGAAGCCTTTTAATCCTGTCACTATAAAGTCTTTAAACTTTCAGGTCTTTATTCAAGTGAAAGAAACATAAATAATAATAATAATAATAATAATAATAATAATAATAATACGTTGCTGGTGGATTTGGGAATCAAAGTAACAGAACAGTCATTTGTAGGTATGTAAAATGTCAGAGCCTCCAATACAGAAGTCTCCAACAAGAACTACAGTCCTGTAGGAGCTAATAATAATTTTTAGGATAAAAGTTTTCTGTATTGTCTCAGCAAGGAGAGAAAAGTAACTAAGACAACAGGAAAACAGCATTCAAAGCCAAGGAACAGCAACCAAGTAGAAGCCCAGCTATAAAGTCAAAGAACAACAAGGAAATAAGCCACTGTAGCTACAGAAGATGAACAGGGTGCTGGGAAGATAGCTCAGTAGAATTAAGTGCCTGCCTGGCAAATGCAAAGACCTGAGTTCAGTTCCCAGTTCCACCAAAAAAAGCAAACAAACAAACAAAAAAAACCCCTTCTTTTACACTTCCCCTTGTTTATCTTCAATAAATGAAACTATTCACTGGCTGTCTTCATCCAATGCTTCAGACAAGGAGTCTGTAACCACTGGATACACTCCAAAGTCCACAAAGAACACATTAACAAAGCTATTCTGAGTGACCAAAAAAAAAAAAAAAAAAGGATAATTCAATCAGAAAAATTATGTATGTGATTTACCTTAAGGTTTCAAAGTATATCTCTAGACAGAAAACAGGATGAGAAGCAAGGGTAAAGAATGCAAACAGATGTCATAGCATACAAAACTATGATATGATATGATATACAGTAAATGATATGATATGAGCTAACAGTACTTGAACAGTCTAAGTGAGAGGTGAGAATAGCTTCGACTAGAATCAGTAATGATGATGCAGGAAATCAGTGCATGGCAAACTAGCTGGACAAGAAAGCATGAGCTGCCAGTGGAAGCTATCAAGTCACTGCACAGAACCAATTCCAAAGGCCTAAATTTGATGTCCAAAAATAAAGACATAAAAGATGATGGCTGCTGGATCTCATGGCCTCTGTCTTCCTATTTCTTTTTTTACTTTATTTATTTACTTATGTTATGGCCAGCTCAGCCTGCCCTGGGGGTGGGGCTGGTACAGCATGTGTAGCTGAGGATCGAACTGCGGTCCCCATGGCTGTCTAAGCTTGCCTAAGCAGGCATATTAGACCACTGAGCTATCTCACTGGCCCTGTCTTCTTATTCTTTAAGTGACTCATTCTGCATATAGGGCATAATTTTCTTTTTATCTCCATTTCTTTCTTCTTCTTTTTCACTTCTCCGTGTTTATCTTCAATAAACAAAACTGCATTCACTGGTTGTCTCCATCCAATTCTTCAAATAGGAAGGAGTTTGTAACCATGGATATGCTCCAGCATCAACAAAGTAAGAATACATTTATAAATGATTGAATTATTAAAAAATAATGTGAGGGTAGAGCTGGCAGAACCTGCCAAAAGATTAGATACAAGGTATGAAAGTGGGCCGGGAATATAGTTCTGTGGCACAAGTGCCTAACTGGCAAGTGCAAGGTCATGAGCTCAAACCCTGGTCCCGCAAAAAAAAAAAAAAAAAACTGAGGTATTTTGAGGTGAACCCAAGAAAGGAATTACAAATCAACACAAGGCTGCCAGCATGAAGTGGAATATTAAAATCCTAGCTATCAAGTCACTTTACTAAGACAAAATGGTTTGTAGAAAAGAGCATGTTCGCACGCCTGTAATCCCAGCACTCGGGAGGCTGAGGCAGGAGGATTGGTGCAAATTTGAGACCAGCCTGGGCTACAAAAGTGAGCTCAAGGCCAGCCTCAACTGCATAGCAAGACCCTGTCTCAAAAAAAAAAAAAAAAAAGAAAAGAGCATGTTGGTGAAGACATCACACTAACTGTACAGTGCCTGGAGTGCACCTAGATAAAGACATCCAGAGTGAACATACTTGAATAGGAAACATGATTGCACTTAAAACCAAGAGGATGGAAGATTTCCCCTACATAGAAGAGAGGAGGTATAGGGATAAAGTCCCAAGGGATTTCTACATTTACCATAGGACGAAAAGCCATTGTGGAGGCCAGAGGAAGAGACTCTCATAGAGGATGATAAGCTGCTCAGGTATCAGGTAACAGCAGGCTGAGAAATGACAACTGCCAGGCAGCATGAAGCAGTGGTGACCCTGTCCAGAGTGGGCCTGAGGAAATTAAGGGCTGATGTCCTTTGGTGATAAGTGTGAATAAAAAATTCTAAAATGTAAGTTTCATCTTTAAAAGTAAACAATTTAAAGTGATAGAAAAATAGAAACATATTTCACTATTTTCTTGTTTTATAGCTGGAAAGGTCTACATCAATAACCAAACTGGCAAAGCAATACTAAAACTGCTGTCTTAAAAAAAAAAAAAATGAGCAAAACATATTGAGGGAAAGAAAGCTCCTGTTGGGGGGGGGGGGGGTGTCCCAAGTGGATGGTCCCTTAAAGAATAAGATCACATTTATTTTTATTTTATTTTTGTCTATTTGAGACAGGGTCTCACTATGCAGTTCAGGCTGGCCTTGAGCTCATTTTTGTAGCCCAGACTGGTCTCAAACTCACATCAATCCTCCTTCCTCAGCCTCCCAAGTGCTGAGATTACAGGCATGCACTATCACACTCCAACTACTGTCTTAATACAGAAATTCTCATCAATGTTAAACAATGCTTGGTTTATAATATCTCAGTTTTAATTATATCTTTTGAATCTATAAATTCTCCTGAAATTATAAATTCTATCCATCCCCTAAATCACAGAGGTACTGTAACATGGACTAGAAACAAAATGCTTTTTAAAAAACAAAAAAAAGTTGAGTATCTTTTTTCAATTTTTTGTTTTCTTTGCTGTCATGTTTATGGAAATAAGCTAAAAAATAAAAATAAGCAAACAAAAAACCTCAACATATATGTAACAAAAATCAAAAGTGAATTAAAAACAAGGACCAGGCCAGCACTATGGGATAACGACACCAAGTTTGTGCCCAGCTTGGGCAAATGAGTGAGATCCCATCTCAAAATAAGGCTCAGGGGATACAGCTTAATGCCAATGCCCTTCCTGCTATCAGAGGGAAAGAATGAGGAAAGGAAAAAGAAGTAATTGTAATCAGATAACCACAGCTACTCTCATGAGTCATTTAAGGACAGACCACAGGTACTATAGGAGTCCCATAAAATAACAATGAAACTGAAAAATTCCTATTGCTTAGTGACATCATAGCTTTTGTATGGTCATACTTCAGAGCACCAAAGCATTCAAAAGTCTGTAGCGATGCTGGTACAAATAAACCTACTCTACTGCCAGTGGTATAAAAATAGAGCATATGTACAACATATCAAATTTGTAATAAATGATTAAATGGTTTATGTACCTACTATACCTTTTACTGTTATTGTATTCTTTCTTTTTCTTTTCTTTTTTTTTTTTTTTGTGGGACCAGGGTTCGAACTCACGACCTTGCACTTGCCCAGCAGGCGCTTGTGCCTCGGAGCTATCTCCCCAGCCCCTGTATTCTTTCTTAAAATAAAGTTTTCTGTAAAACTCAGTGCCGGTAGCAGCTTTAGACATCTCATTTGGCACACTTGTTAATTAAAAATTTTCCATTGTGCTTGGCTCACACTATGTTTCTAACATTGTATATACAGTATAGTCTAAGTATGTAAGTAGCTGGCTGTCCCATCTGGGTCTTTGTGAGCACACTCCATGACAGTCACACAATGATGAAGCCACCCTCAACAAGGCATTTCTTAAAACAGTATCAGTAGGCAGCATATTGCTGTAATTACAATTACCAATAAGGTTAATTTCTATGAAGCTTATGATTTATTTTTCAGCTTCTAAAAGTTCATGCTATAGGGGCCTGGCAGGATGGCTCAGTGCTCTAAAGCGCCTGCTTGGGAAAGCTTGGGGGGCTTCAGGGACCGAGGTTCGATCCCCGGCACCACATGCTGCACCAGCCCTGCCCTCGGGGTGGGCTGAGCCGGCCATAAAAATGAGTGAATAAACAAAGGTTCTGAAACAATAAATAAATAAATAAACAAACAAACAAACGAAGGTTCTGAAACAAGAAAAAAATTCTTTAGAAGTTCATGCTATGGTTTTAGGAAAGCTTTTAAGTTCATTTAGTTTAAAATTACATAAACATATACATATACATACTCCTGTAGTTCATTTCAAGAAGCTTATTAATGTAGAAACTAAATGAACTTAACTTAATAGGTAGTCATACTGAAAACAAGGAACTTATTAAAGTAAAATTGAGCATTTTGGTAGTCATATTAAAAAACAGGAACTTAAAAGAAAAACACTCAAACCACCCAGAGACATACCTCTCTGTATCTATGCCTTGTTACAAGTCAATGATAACAGTTTAAATAATTCTGAGACTGATTTAAGAAAAACATGATTACTCAGTACCCAATAAACGAGATACCTATTAAATGTGGAAGAAATGAAAAGGTATAACCCAGTGATAGCCAAACTTTTAGAGCTTTCAATGATATAAAAAGCCCACTGGGACACACACACCATAGGTTTACCAACACTGGATATAAGACGAGCTGTAACACCAGCTACTTGAGATTTTAAAAAAATAAAATCAGTTCCACGTCAAAGTACTTTTGAAAAAGTAATTAAGTGAGTCAATAAAAACAAAAATCATTAATGGTAAGCATACCATAAAATTAGAGGATCAAAGTGACTAAGAAAAAGTACTTGCAAAAAAAAAAAAATTACTTATAAACAAAGAGCAAGATATCAGTGTTTTATAAAAAAAGCACTTTCACAAATTCCTAAGAATAAAATAAATGTCCTGACAGAAAAACAAACACTTCATGTAGAAAGACAACACAAGTAGCAAGGAATATACATGAAATGATGCTCAACATTAACAATAAGCAAGGAATTGTGAAAATGGAGTCAGTAAAACATTACTTTTTAATCTCTCTGACTGAAAAGCTTAAGTCATAATTCCTGTTATTGGATAACAGGGTCATATTCTGAGCTGTGGAAGTACAACGTGGAAGTCTCTTTATATAACTACAAAATCCTAACAAGTATGACCCTTAGACTCAAATTCCACTTCTAGGAATCTATTTTACTGAAATACACAACTACAAGAAAGTGTATATGCAAAGATATTCACTTCAGCACTACTAAAACTGTATCCTGGAGATGGTCAAAATATATGTGAACATTTAAGGAAATTGCCTGGCATATGAAATATTAAGTAGCTACTAAAAAACAAGGTAGAATTATATATAGTTTTATTATACATATTGAGTCAGCTAAAGCATGCTGCAGAAATATATATGATCTCATTTGAAAATAAAAATATAGGGCCCGGCAGGATGGCTCAGTGGTCTAAAGCGCCTGCTTGGGAAAGCTTGGGCGGCTTTAGGGACCGCGGTTCGATCCCCGGCACCACATGCTGCGCCAGCCCTGCCCTCGGGGTGGGCTGAGCCAGCCATGAAAATGAGTGAATAAACAAACAAAAAAAAAAAAAAAAAAAAAAAAAAAAAAAAAAAAAAAAAAAAAAAAAAAAAAAAAAAAAAAAAAAAAAAAAAAAAAAAAAAAAAAAAAAAAAAAAAAAAAAAAAAAAAAAAGAAAATAAAAATATACACAAGTGAATATATAAAATCAAGCTGAGAAAGGCAGGCTCTGATAATTTTAACAGCATATACCTTTCAAATTTACTCCACAGATCCCACTCAAAAATCATGTACTCACATTAACTCACATAAATTTTAGGAAATTTATCAACATCATAATTATGTGGATAATTTATTTATCCACATCACTACTCATCATAAAACATGTCTGTAGCTTCTTTTGCAGAAAAATAGGCAAATTACTACTGCCTGGAAAAGTTACATTATTGTTCAGTAGCCTTTGTCACAAGGTTTTCTCCTTACATTGGTAAAACAGTAAATGTTACTAGAAGCAGATACAAGGCAACAGTTTACTCCCAGGACAAATCTGTTATTTCCTATGATGCACTACCAAATCATTAGTATCTGCAATTAACTATATGCATTTAATACATTTTTACAGAAAGATGAGTTATCAATTTCTGAGGAAATTCACATAAACCTGAAAGACCAAGGCCAAACTTCTAAAGCTTCAAATAAAGTTTATGATGTATTTTCCCACTGGCTAATAGGAACTACATGCTTGAACTCTTCCATACATTTCTTTTTTTGCAGGACCCGGGTTCAAACTCACAACCTTGCAGTTGCCAGGCAGGCACTTGTGCCATGGAGCTATCTCCCCAGCCCTTGAACTCTTAAATTTCAACCCTAAGTCAGCTGCCCATGTCCATGTACAGCTATGGAATGCCCATAAGTTTTTCTCTCCTATGTATTATCCACCCTAAACTCCTCTCCTCCAAGTCTGATCACCAAAATAAAACATGGTTTGGATTGATTATTTTTTTCTAATCATTATCTGTAGATAGTGACAGAAGACATGAGTTCCTGTGGGGGAACTTTACTGGGTGTAGTCAAACACAAAGCAGCATCCAGAGGAACAGTCTTAATTGACTGCCAGCCTAAAACTGAAAATCAAGATTGGATTTTTGGCACTGGTGAGTGATCACCTAGATTACATAATCCAGAAAACATACAGTCCAGACTCTGAGGAAAAGAGTAAAATATGAATATAAAGTAATGAACTCTAGTAAGTGAAGTCCAGAGAAGACATATTGCTGAAGGTAATGAAGCAAGAAGATGGAACAAGAGAGAGAAGTTACAAGAGTCAGGTTCACCACCAACTCCTCCTCAAAGCATCCTAAGATCCAACAAATCCGGCAAAGTTTTAGACACATAAGTAAGAATATATAGAAGTCAACAGATGCTATGTATACTATGCCAGCTACACTCAATATTAATTTGTTTCTTTAATCTCAGGAGAATAGCTCCATAGTTAACAGGCCTTTTTAACTGATAAATATGGGCAAAAGACATGAATCCAGAATATAAAACACCACTAAAAAGAAGGGGCCCTCTAAGGAGAAAAGATCTCTAAAAACACACTAGTACCACAAAGAAAAAGAAAGCAGTAACAAAGTCTCCTATACAGTCAGAATAAGCAATTGGCTTTAGCAATCAGGACAGCAAGGATCTCAGAAAAAGTTGTATTACTGAGGTAGACTTGGAAACGAGATAGATCAAATGAGTCCAGAGTTAATGAAAAGGAATATTTCTTTTAAAAGAGTGGAGCAGAAACATTCGTTGAATGATGAAACAAAAATATAGTGGGTGATACAAGAATGAGCAAAGATATTTAAAACCAAAAATAAAACTAACTTAAATGTCTCTCAAAAGAAAAGTTCAAAGATAAAGGAATACAAAACTAAGTAGAGAAGGTATAAAAGATGGCCCAAATGTTCTAGAGAAAAAAAAATTAAAAAAAAAAAAAAAGAAAGAAAGAAAAGTATTGGTGGGAATGCTTATGAAAAACAAAAGACCATAGAGATGTTTTCTGTAGTACAGAAAAAGAAAATGCAATTCATTACAATAAATTATGACACATAATATAGATGATTAAGGAGCAAAGATCTTCAGGATGCTAGAAAGGGAACACATCAGAGATACTGAAGAAATTTTAAAGGAAAGCAAATTAAACAATTTAAAGCAAGAGCACAAAGTAGAAGATTCAGCAGGAAATATTTTGGCCAGGCCAGCATTATACATTCTGTCTTGGTTTTTGTGGCCACTCCCTTTCAGGATACCTGATGGGCTCCTCTTTTTCACCCCATCTGAGATTGAGTGTTCTCAGGTTTTCTGTTCTAGGACTTCTGTTCTTCTTCACACTACTCTTTTCTAGCGGTTCTATGTATACCTTTGCTCCATCCTCTCTATTAAAATTCCCCTGAATTCTGCCTCCATTTCTCTACTTGCTTGTGTTATCAAGCTGAAATGTGATAAACTTTTAGAACTTCTAATTTGCCCATCTGGATCTAATCTACCTTTAAAAAAAAAATACTGGTTAGTGGTTTCACTGTCCATCTAGGTAGTCAAGCAAAAAAATCTAGGATTTTCCTGGACAGCTTTCCTTCCTTAAGCAATCTCATCACTCTCAAGAACAGATCTCTTTAACTTTCGTTTTGTTCTTCCATATTGCCTGTGTTGCCTCAGTGGAAGTCTTACTCTTGGAGATAGCTGCATCATGGCCCAAATCAGGTCTCCTGTTTCTACTCTGCAGACTGCTGCCAGAAAGGAATGTTGCTAGGTCTACAAGCCTTTGAGTGTTCTTTTCATGTGGAGGGTTCCAAACTTCACTTATATAGCCTATAAGAACTGGCCCTAGTTTCAGATCTAGAATCATAGCTGGCACCTGGTTCTCTGACCACAGACTATTACTATCATGTACATAGACACACACAATACTTCCAGTCACTAAGTTCTAGTATAATAACAAATTATTTAAAATCATAGCAGCTTACAACAAAAAAGTTTTTTGTTTTTTGGGTTTTTTTTTTTCCTCATAACATATCATTCTGTGGTTGCTGGGGCCTATGTCAGATGTGCCAAATTCAGGACCCCTGAAACCAAAGTGTAAATTCCAAAGGGTAAAAGAGATTAAGAGTATCTCATTGTAGGGCTGGTGATACAGTTCAGCAAACTAAATGTGTGCTTAGGGAAGTGCAGGGGCCAGGCTCAATTCCTGCGCCCACCCAACCTACTGCACCAGCCCTATTCTCCAGCACATTGAGCTGCTGATAGGGTCAAGGCATGGTGGCACGAGCCTGTAATCCCTGCACTTGGCAGGCAGGAAACAGGAGGATCACTATGAGTGGGAACTGTGTAGTGAGACCATTTGGGAAAGAAAAAAAAGAATATTTCAATATGAGAGAGATCCTGAGAGACGGGAAGGATCCTGAAAGTGGGTTGCCATCTAGGCCCTTTGTCAGGGGCAGAGAAAAGTCATAATGTGGGTAACATGTGGGTCAAACTATAATCAACTTACAGGGTTACAAGTATAGCTGCTTAGCTAATACTGAGACAACAGGTAAGTGGGTCACATAACAAAGGTTAAATTGAAAGAATTAAGGCATTCTGGGGAAGGGTTAAGTACACAAGCTCTGGTCACATACGTAGGTGACTGAGACCTTGTGGAGTATTGAATGAGGTGTTACTGATCACAGTATAATTCCAAATTACTGCTTATTCCTTAGGGAGGCATATAGGTCTGGCCACTGCATCTTTATCTTGAGGCCTGGTCTTTCTCAGATGTGCCGCCAGCCACAATTCTGATGTCTCTATTTTTCAATGATTTCCTTGAAAATCCAGTCCCTCTGATTGTACATTAATTTCTATTTAATTTACCTGCCTATGATAATACTTACCCATCTAAGAAGACAAAAAGCAGTGGAACCACGGGATAGGACTCAACATTTCTACATAGAAACAGGCTCTGTCACGGGCCAAATGAATTCATGTGGTTAACTCTAATAACCATACAGCATGACTTTATAACTCTCTCTCACAGGGAGAAGGTAGTTACAAGCAATAATCACCAAAGGTGCCTGCATATTTACCAGCATGCACATGAATTCCATCAACTGAAATATCTTGATGGGTTCAGTGCTGGAGCTTGGGCCGCGGCGGGTGCGCAGGCTCAGCTCCCAGCGGTGGGGTTTGAAATATCTTTATTCATGCAGTTCTCTACCATTTGCCAAGCTATTTTCTTTCTTTTTTTTTTTTTTGTCTTTTTGAGACAGGGTCTTGCTATGCAGTTGAGGCTGATCCTGAGCTCACTTTTGTAGCCCAGGCTGGTCTCGAACTCGCACCAATCCTCCTGCCTCAGCCTCCCGAGTGCTGGGATTACAGGCGTGCGCCACCACTCTACAAATTCAGAATAACCATCTTTTCCTGAACTCCACACAGGTGAATTTGGCTAACTTGCCATATCTCTAAAAAGTATGCTGCCTCTGTTCCGCCAGGTGTTTCCTCTCCCCAGCACTGTGATAGTGATACTTGTCTTTCACTACAGTAAAATCTGTTCAGGCATTTTCCTTGCTCACCACTGTTCATCTGACACACGACTCACAAAGCAGGTACAAATGAACATAGAGTTGTGCAGGAATGTCCTTCCTACTGAAATTATCCATTCTCATCTAAACTCTCTATATAAATGTCCTTCATCCTTCTAAACAAAGTACTTTCCCATATTATCACCATTTTTAATCTACCTTATATCCCACATTAATTCATGTGAGCTATCAGAGGAAAAAAAGACAATGTGTCAACTTAGTGTCACACACTTAGCAATAAGTCAATGAACATGGAACTGGAAACCGGGAGGGAACCTGAGTCTGAGGAGGGAACACAGTTCTGCCAGCTAACACTCCACTTCTTAGGGTGTGGGAGGTCCATTTCACACTTTTTTCCTTGAGATTCAGGTTGTTTCTGCTCTTCATCTCAGTAGACCTAGCCTGACATGAAATTAAACCTCACTACCACCAGTCTGAACAAATAAATACTAAAATTTTTTTACACACTTATAGCTTCTACAGAGCTGAGCCATTACAAAAACAAACAACAACAAAAAAATCAAATAAACAACAGAAACAATCTCCCACACCGTAACCAGCTCTGTAAAACAGAGCTTTAAAAGTGAGATTTTTTTTTTTCTTTTTTTCTGGTAAAGATAAGCATTTTCTCCAAAATTCCTCCTGCTGAGCACATAACTAACACCCCTTCCTTAGCCCTGATGAAGTGATAGAAAATACAGGTGTCCAGAACAGGAGTCCAGTTTTCTTCCCAGGAAAGAAATGAGTCAATAAGATGAAGACGGCTGGAAATAATAAAGCAAACATTGAGATCTACATTGTCTCTCTGTGCTTCCCCTCTCCTGTTTTTTACTATGAAAGATCTGTTCTGAGATGGTGATTTAAAGAAAACAGGCCCTTCTATCTCCTCAGAACTAGCTCTCAATAAACCCTTTTTACCAAAATATGTTGATAAATATATACTGGTTCCCAATCTGCTAGATGTCAAATGTGCCATGTTCAGGTCCCCTAAAATTGAGAAATGAATTTCAAAAGACAAAGGAGGTAAAGAATAGGAAGGGTTCACTAAGAGAGAACTCCTGAGAGATAAGGGCCCTGAAAGTGGGCTGCCACCAAGGCCCTTTGTCAGGGATAATTTATACAGTAAAGTCACAATGTGGGTAAAATGTGAGTCAACCTATAATCAACAAGTATAGCTGTTTAGCTTATACTGATACAAATGGAAGTGGGTCACATAACAAGAGCACATGGAAAGAACAAAGACATTTTTGGAAAGTGATAGATCCAGATGTTCTGGTCACTCACCTGGGCGACTGATGCTGAGGTGGATGTCCTGGATCAGCTGGTGTTAATTACAGTATAATTCTAAGTTACTGCTTAACCCTTAGGGAGGTATGTAGGCCTACCCACTGTATCTTTATCATGAGGCCTGGCCTTCAATTGAAGTACCTCTAGACACAATTTTGGTATGTGTTCCTTCTGTACTGACTCTCTTGAAGGCCATCCATTGACTGCCTATTAACTGAACTTTGCTGTATATAATAATATGGCCTTCTAGCCAGGTGATGGCACATGCCTGTAATGCCAGAACCTGGGAAGATGAGACATGAAAATCACCTCAAGTTTGAGGCTAGCCTAGGCTACATAGTGAGTTCAAGATCAGCCTAAACTACACAAGGAGACCTGTCTCAGAAAGCCAAAAAGAAACAAAACTAAATATGGGCCTCCTTTGATTTGGTCAGTGGTGAATAAATAAACCATATAAAACTGAGTGTATAAGCATAGATGGCCAATAACACTACTCAGCACATGACAGGGGCACACAACTGCTAAATTTTCTGCTTATCCATGAACACCAGTTCATGAAGTAAACAATAATGATTATTATATTTAATGTACCACCTGCAGTGCTTTTCATGAATCATGCTGACTCATGTGCATTTGTAATTACATATTAAAGATAAAATACCTAAAATGACATTACACTATAAAATATCAGCACTCCTAATACAGTCAAAAACTACTGTTCAGAAGCTGTACATGTTACAAAAAAAGAATTCACTTAAATACTTCTTGGTTAAAAAGAAAAACCTTTAAAATTATATTTTATGTAAGAACATGACCCCCAACAATCAAGAGGCAAATACTACATTAGATTACTAGGAAAATCATTACAATCACCTACCCAGGCTATTCTAAGACTAGAATATCAAGTTATGTTCGGTTTGTTCTCATCACAAAATTAAGTATTCTAGTGTGGTTCTTAAACTTCAATACTCATAGAAAGCTTTGATGTATACAAGGAAAGCATAGAGAAGTGTCCACCACCTTGCAATTTCTATTTCCAATTTCAGTTGTCTTTGGTCAGCTATGGTCCACAAATAACGAATCAAAAAATCCAATGAAATAAAAATTTGTAGGGTCGGCCAAATAGCTCAGCAGATTAAAGCACCTATAAACAGGCACAGAGGCCAGGGGTTCCATCCCTGGGCCTGCCATGCAGGCCTCACCCACAGGGTGCACTGAGACGGCAGTTGAGACTGGGCATGGTGGGGCGTTCCTGCAATCCCAGCTCTTGGAAGGCTGTAAACAGTCGGATCACTAAGAGTCCAATCTAGTAGCGAGACCCTGAACACCCTGTTGACCCTTTCCTAAAGTGAAAGAAAGAAAGAGAAAAGAAAGGAAACATCTGCAAGTTTTTTATGCTGATGTCAACTCCAAATGAGAACCATCACTTTCTCCTTGGTATCTTACATATATATGCTACTCAGATGTTATTTACATAGCAGCATTATCAGATACAATGATAATAATACTTACAGTGCTTATGTTCAAGTAATTCTTATCAACAAATGTTCTCAAAACACAAACTTTAGCACCATATATAGCGTGTTTAACTTACAAACTTTTGTGCCAAACTTAGGAATTAAGTTTTTACCATAAATATGTGTACATATTTGTATCAAGGTTCAACACTATCCCAGGTTTCAAGCACTCTGCAGGAGCTCTTAGGATAGATCCCCTGCCGATAAAAAGGGAAGATTGTACTTAACGTCTCCTAAAAGTGTTGACCAGGGCTATACATCAAACTTTACTGTTTCCCCCACACAAAGCAAAAACAAAGGCTTATCAGCAAAGAAGTGAATCTGCAGGAATGACAAGGTTCCATAGGCTGCTTCTAAACACACCCTTATCTTTGAAGTTCCTTCTGTTTGGAAATGGCACATAATTACTCCAAGGTGACTGTTAAAACCAAGAAATTATCTCTAAAGGATTCAGCTAAAATTCAAATATTACTTACGGAAATTATACTGAGTATATAAATAAAATTTCATGGAATTATAGTAACTGTGTCTTTGCAGAAAGGCAATCAAGAGTTCCAAGAGTTAGAGAAGTAAGTCTATTTGCTGTTTAATCTTAAGCCTTGGGCTAGGCAATGCTGGGACAATACCCATGAACAACAATGGCATCCAGCATAAGTAGGATTAGAGGGAAGGCATTAGTGAGATGGGAGGGCAGACAAGGAGCTCCCCACCACACTCAAAATAACAACCAATTGGGCCAGGGATGTAGCTTGGCAGTGCAGCACTGCCTAGCAAATAAGAAAGCCTAAATTTGTTCTCTTAAAAGACAGAGAAAAACAAACAAAGAAAAAAAGTTCACTTGAAAATTCACAGGCTATGCTGTCAGGAAACAGCTTCCTCCTCTCTTTTTCTAAAGGCACAGGAAAAACGGCAGTGAAGCCAATCAAAATTTCCTGACACTCTTTGCTCATACTCAAATTTCTGGTTGATCTGAAGAATACTAGGTAGCACCAGTGTGCCTAATTAGGAAATAAAATATGGCATTTCACCACCTGTGCTAAAAAAACACAACTGTATTATCTCAAAGCTAAGATTACAATAGGGTTTTTTAAAAATCAAGATAAAAATCCATGCAAGTCGATTTGTCCATGCAAGTATGAGATGTATGCATATATATACATCAACTAAATAAACAGATGTTTTATTACATAGTGTTTGTGGTTCTTAAAATTTTCAGTTCTAAATTTTCTATTAATAAATATTTTTTCTATATAACTTGGACACATTGCTTTTATTGCAGAAATTTTAAATTTTTGGATTTCACAAATATAATACATACAGGTTCTAAAGTCCAACTGTATGAGGTCAAATCAGTGCTGCATGGCTTGCTACTTACATAGCTTTAACAAGTGAAGTATTTAATCTCCTTGTACCCAAGCTCTTCATTCAAAAATGAGCAGAGTAAAATATAGCACCTTATAAGATTGCTAGAAGAAAGATAATATATCCAGAGCATTTATACTAAAGTTACCTATGTACCATGCATTCACTAGTTATGAAGTACTCTTAATCACTATCAAAATAATCTAGGTAGACTTTGGGCCGGCCAGATAGCTCAGTGGATTAAAGCACCTGCTTAGGCAGACACAGGAACTGGGGTTCCATCCCAGCTTCCACCTCGGGGTACTCTGAGACCTTGATTGAGACTAAGCATGGTGGCGCACCTGTAATCCCAGCACTTGGGAGGCTGAAAACAGGAGAATCACTACAAGTCTGATCTGCATATGTAGGGAGACCCTGTAGACCAGCAGTTCTCAACCTGTGGGTTGTAACCCCGGTGGGGGTGGAATGACCAAAACACAGGGGTCACCTAAAGCCATTCCAAATCATAACTGTAGCAAAATTACAGTTTTGAAATAGCCACCAAAATTATTTTTTGATTTGGGGTCACCGCAACATGAGGAACTGCATCGTGGGGTCACAGCATTAGAAAGGTTGAGAACCACTGCTGTAAATCCTGTACTAAAATACATTTTTTTAAAATCTAGGTAGATTTTAAGAAAATGAAAAGAAAACAAAAACACTGAATTTCAAACAAACACCTGACTGGTTACAAAATGTGACTCAATACTGGCTGAAAATGCAAACAATTAACCAGATATATCACATACCTACTTTATTTTCAAATAAGAAAATTATACAAGAAAAGCCTGGAAGATGATGAACAATGTCTTCAGATTCCAGAAAATTGGGTAATCTACTGTTTTTCAATATTGTCAATACTCTGTAACTGTTTGAAAATAACCACTTTAGTAATAGATAAAAAAAAAAATTTAAGAACAGTCTTATCACAGTGAAAGAATCATAGTAACTCCATGTCTAACCACATTTACAGAATATAGTTTAAAATCAGCAACAGAATAACATCAGAAAAATTTTAAAGTTTTTCTTAATTTACTAACCTTAATTTCATTATCCTTGAAATTCCGACTAATCAATTAATGAAAATAATAATAAAACAACTTTTTAAAAAACTGAAATCAGCAAGTTTGGCATAAAAGTCACATTTAACTAAACTCAGCAAGGTCACCTTTGTTGAAGCTGAATTGACACCACATTTTAAAACATTCAAAACCCTAAACATTAAGTACAGTGAAATCACTGTCCATGGTACTCCTGACAGGCTCCACCTCTGAAATAGCAGAAGCTTAAATGATCTGCAAAGGAATCTATTACAAGTTCACAAACTCAGCAATTAAGACTCCTTGCTTGTATTTTATTAGTCTGAAAAATTGCAACAAGATGCTTACTAATAAATGTTTCACTAAATGATTAAAAATAGTATATCAACAAAACAATCTAATAATGTTATCTAACAAAATGGTCACCCAAAGTTTTGAATGAATTTATATTTAGCTTAGAGTTAAAAACACAGCTTACTTGCTATAAAGCCAACTGCTACTAAAAAGAAGTTAATCTTAAATGCAGCTAATCTTAAACATAAATGCATGTATTACTTTGCAATTTTAAAAGTCCAAATATGTATAACAGGTTTTAGAACATAAAATATTATGTGGCTGTTTCTAAACACAGATGTGGGAAAATCCAACCAAAAACAACAGAAAAAAAAAAAAAAAAAAAAAGCCTTTTTTTAAAAAGGCATTCTTATGTAGGCAATGTCTAACATAACTCTGAATCTATACCTGCAAGAGACAGACCAAAAAACACAGGCCAAGTAACAGAAAACAAAACTCACATTAAACAACAACGTGAGTCATTTCCATTTTACTTGGGACACATTATCCAACCTTGTTCTCTGAAAAAGAACTATAAGCAGAACTAATGTTTGCATTTTATCACTAACAATTAAAAATTAAAATGAAGTAATTAAGAATGCATAAAATGAGTTGAAAACATCTCTTCCACAGTAACCCGTAAGCTCCCACTTCAAAGATTACATGTTTGCTTACACTATAACACTGCTTGAAAACACCATAAATAGAGCTTTAGTGTCTACCCTAATAATATTTAAGGGCCAGCTAAATAGCTCAGGGTGCGATCCCCAGGCCTGCTGTGCTGGCCCTCCCCCCCCACCCCCCCCCACACGCTAAGATGGCAATTGAGACTGGGTGTGATGACACATGCCTGTAATCCCAGCACTTGGGAAGCTGAAAACAGGCAGATCACTATGAGTCCGATCTAGCAGTGAGACTCTAAACAACCTGTAGACCCTTCCCTAAAAATAACAATAATAATAATATTTAAAAGAAAAAGTCCAGTCACAATTTTAAAACCTATCATTTAATATTCTAGGGCAATAGTTCACAAATTGCAGTTCTCAAGTCCCTGAGGTTCCTGAAACCCTTTAATATTAGCTTCTAGGAAAATTATTCTCATAATATTTAGTGCTAGCTTTCCTCATTATGTTGGCATTTGCACAGATGGTTAAAAGTAATGATGAGGGGTTGGGGAGGCAGCTCAGTGGTCTAACAGCCTGCCTGGCAAGTACAAGGACTGGTGTTTGATTCCCAGTAGCACATGTCATGCTGGCCACCCTGGGTCTGGTGACACATGCCTGTAATCCCATCACTGGAGAGGCTGAGACAGGAGAATCACTGCGAGTCCAAGCTTTGTAGTGAGACCCTGCACCAAATTAATTAATTAATTTTAAAAGTAATGATGAATAGGTACCAAATATTGAAATGTATTTGTACTTCTCTGCACTACTCAATTTTTTTTTTTTAAATAAAAGCTACCTTTTAAGAATCTCTTTAATGAAACAAAAAAGTGTCCGATTTTTATTTAGCCTTGACACTGGAGCATTTGTTCACCAGTCAGCATGCCAAAAACGAAGTCACATTCTGCAGTGGATTTGTAAAAACACAATTGCCTAAGATGCTTTTCTCAAAGAACGCCATTTTTTGTAAAGAAGGGCACAAACTATGGTTATTTGGGATTAGATATGCACCAGATATTTTCCTATGAATGAATAAAGCGAATTTGTTCTTTCAAGGCTATGACAGTACTGTCAATTTTAAAAGTTGAGCTCTAAGTGTCCTAAAAACTAAGTTAAAATATCTTATTTAGATTTCATATTATGAAATCTAAAGAACTATTTTTAAATATGTGACTGGTACCTAATACTGCTCATGTTGTTACTCCTATTTTCTCTATATGAAACTAGATTTAAATGAAAGGGGGCAGAAACTGTCAATCTCAAGTTATCGGTATAAAGTTGGTTAGAGTAGAACAGAATGAAAGTTTGAGACAGACTTTGATGGTAAATGATAGTTCACCATGGAAGTTGTGAGCATAAGCAAGTAAGGTGACAAGGAAGCACATTTTCAGGGAAGAACAGGTCTGCATGTTTTACTTCCTTCAGAAGAGCACGTCTACAACCAGAAAACAGCCAGGCATGGTAGTGCACGTCTGTAATCCCAGCACTTGGGAGGCTGTGGCAGAAAGTTAGAGTTTGAGGCCAGTCTGGGCTCATAGTGATTTCAAGGCCAGCCTGAGCTACCTAAAGAGACCTCAAAAAACAAAACAAAACAAAAAAAAAAATCACACAACAGAGAATCTAGGATGCTCAGCCACCCGCACCACTGGATCAGTAAATATCCCAAGTAGCAATGAGTCGTAATTTTCAGGGCCAAACTCATCTATTCTGCAAAGCAGAGAAACTCTCAGGTGGACTCTCAGAAGGCAGAAACATAAGTTTCTTAACTTGGAAACAACCCCTCACACTGTGCTCATTACAGATAGTAGCACAACTGGATTCAACAAGTTTATATCCTTAGTTTTGACTCCACTCTACCAGAAACACAGTGAAAACAGAGTATTTCAACTGGGCACTAGGAAACTTCAGGAAGTTCAAAAGTACAAAAACTGTAAAAGCAGCTCCAACAAGTGCTTCCTGTGGACCTAGAGTTAAATGAGGCAAGCCTAGCTTATGCCCAGTACCAGTATGTGGTATAATTATTAATAGCACCTACTTTCAGTCACAGTGTACCAATGATCCCCGGACTGTAATGTAGTAACACTTATAAGTTTAAGCACGTTGTGTGTACTCAGTCTAAAACACTGCAAGGTAATTAAATGCAACAAAATTTCCCACTTATTTTCAGTAAGATATACAATTTTCCCTATTATTAGATTTCTTGCAAGCAATAGAAATTTTTTGGCTGTTTTGCAACCATCATAAATTCAATCAATTTTATTCCTGACACATGTAAACCTGCATGTTGGCCAGGCATGGTGGCACTCGGGGCTAAGGAGGATCATCATGAGTTTGAGGACAAACTAGCCTGCAAAGTGAATTCAAGGCCACCCTGAACTGCATAATGAGATGCTAGCTGAAAACAAAACAAACCCTACATGTACATAATTTCATATTCCTCGATATTGGAATCTTCTTAGGGAAAATGTTTCCTTCTTTACATATGTGAAACAACTCTCTGTACTCATTTTCATTTATAAAGTATATTCAGGCTGTAAATTAAATTATAATGTAGTTTTGACCAACTATGTATACCAAAGTAATGTTTATGTATATTATTGCTAAAATAAAACCTAAACCAAACAACTTGAGATAGGCAAACACACACATCCTCATCTATCCATCACAGCCTGTTTTTGCCTATTTCAAGTTTTATAACTTTTACATATACAGAATGAAACAGCTTAGGAATAAGATCAAAGACTAAACATTAAATACATTTGTATATACCTCATCGATACAGCCTGCAGGTAGTTCTTTACAGTATTCCTACTGTGTCTACATTTTGAATCCAATCTGAAATTTAAGTGTGGAATCTTCTAAAACGCTGGCTTTTAAAAATTTTAGATTTTTGGGCTTTTCACTTTCATGTCAACATGCTCGGCCTATACCTAAAATATTAAGAAAATTCTTCTGTATATGAAAAGAAATAGAGCTGGGCATGGTGGTGCATGCCTGTAATCCCAGCACTTGGGAGGCTGAGGCAAGAGGATCAGTGCGAGTTTGAGACCAGCCTGGGCTACAAAAGTGAGCTCAAGGCCTGCCTGAACTGCATAGTGAGACCTTGTCTCAAAAAGACAAAAAAAAAAGAAAGAAAGAAATAGTCCAACTTAGTCCACAACCACACACCTATCATCAGTTTACAAGATGGAGACACTGGCTGCAAGCCCACCTGTGGTTTCTCAGGCCCAGCCAGCAGGTCAATGTTAGCCAACACTGATCTGTCCAAAACTGATGTAAAGATCTGTGGGATATGGCACAATGCTCACTATCTAACTTATGAATGTAAATGCAGGTCAAACAACTATCTCTGTTACAAGAATCTTCAAGGAGAACAAGCATGTATGTATATATAAAAAGTCAGAAAACTAACACAAATAGTAGATGTCCAAATTAAAAAAAAAAAAAATCAAGACTTTATTTAATATTGAAATAATTTTTTTCTCTCTTTTTTTTCCCTTATGACAGGGTCTTGTTATGTAGTTCAGCTGGCCTTAAGCTCACTAAGTGTCCCAGGCTGGTTTTGTACTTTCAGTGATCCTCCTATCTCTGCCTCTTATTCTTAGGATTACAGGGTGTGTACCACCACACCCAATAGAATAATTTTCAATTAATGAATCAGTTTAGTTTTATAAGTCAGTGTAGTTTTTTTTTTTTTTTTTTTTTTGTCTTTTTGAGACAGGGTTTCGCTGTGCAGTTCAGGCTGGCTTTGAGCTCACTTTTGTAGCCCAGGCTGGTCTCGAACTCGCACCGATCCTCCCGCCTCAGCCTCCCGAGTGCTGGGATTACAGGCATGCGCCACCACGCCCGGCTAAGTCAGTGTAGTTTTTAAAGGCTACTTCTATATCTTTTTTTAACATTATAACACAGTTCAAATCTGGCAAAACTGCTACATACAAATTAAGCACCAGCAAAATAACAATTAATGACTACTAACAATGCTTTATAGACTGCAACTGGTCAATTAAATCCTTAATGACACAACCATAAACCTTCTTAAAGCTTCCTTAACAACTTGGTACCATGTCCAGATTTCATATCTTTTCAATATGAAAGATGACTTTTATTGATATCACAAGACTGCTAGTTAAACACAATCAAAATATAAGCACAAAATTCTATGAATGTCAGCCGGGCGTGGCGGCACACACCTGTAATCCCAGCACTTGGGAGGCTGAGGCAGGAGGATCCCTGCGAGTTCAAGACCAGCCTGGGCTACAAAAGTGAGCTCAAGGCCAACCTGAACTGCATAGTGAGACCCTGTCTCAAAAAAAAGACAAAAAAAAAAAAAAAAAAAAAAAAAAAAAAATTCTATGAATGTCTATATAGTTAAAATATTTACATTCCATTAGGTCAACAATTTGCATAAAATCATATTTTATTGGCAAAATAAAATCGATTTGAAACTGGTCTACATATAAGCTCATCTAAAGACATTTAAATTGAAGACAAGACCTACAAACAGGAAAATAAATTTGTAAAACGCTATAGTAATACAAAAGCTCAACCTATCCAAAGAAAGAGAGATAATGGCTAGGAATACTGAAAGCATATCAATAGCAACCATGGATCTATGCATTAGTTCCCAGAAAGACAGATTCTCAGTAGTACAATGCCTAAATAAACAACTGTCATTTTCAAAATGGTCTCAAGTAAAGGTAAGTTGCATACTGCATCATAGTTAAAACCTGCATCAGTATGGCTGAGTGTGGAGATGCAGTTTTACAACTGCTGCAACCAGGAGATGGAAGCAGAGGATTACAGTGAGGTCTGGGCCAACTTAGGCTAAGTCAGCCTGAACCCTATATTTGAGACCCTGTCTCAAACAATAACAACAACAAAAGTCTACAACATAAGGCCAGGGATATAGCTTATTATCACCCTGGCAAGCACGAAGTCAGGAACTTGATTTATGGTACCAAAAAAAAAAGTCTGGAGTCAGGTGTGGTGGTGCACGCCTATAATGCCACCATTCAAGAGGCTAGGGCAGGAGGATCCTTGCAAATTCAGGACCAGCCTGGGATACAAAGGAAACTCAAGGCCAGCCTGAGCTGCATAGTAAGACCGTGCCTCAAAAAGACAAAGTCTGCAAAATAGATTTAGCTGCAATAAATTAGGCAATCATTGCTTCTTCATCTGAAGACTTCCTCTTGTACCACTGCTACCAAACAGAAGCCCTTGCTTGTATATATCTCTGAGTAACATGACTTACATTATTTCTCAAGATTAACTGAAATATTAAAATGAAACATTCATCTATTATAAAGCATATGTGAAAGGGCTTGCCAGGTAGTTCAACTGGTTAAAGCACATGATTTGGCAGTCTCTCAGATGCAGGGGACCACAGTTCTATCCCCACCCCCACATGGAGTATGAGACTTGCCCTTAAGGTAACCTCAGCCAGCAAAAAAGTAAATAAAATAAAGCTTATGTGGGTATCTACACAAATTGTATTTTTTGTATCAGGACCAAAAAAAGGAAAATAAATCAATAAATAATGAGCAAATGACTTCTTAAAAAATCTCATGAAACCAAATAGTATTACCTCGTATGCTTTGGGATACAGATATAGCCTTTAATCAAAATGAAGAATAAGGCATAGAAAACAGATTCCTATTAGCCTAATACTATTCACTAATTTTTTTAAAAGCATGTATCTCATGTCTTGTCAGAATAAATGTATACACCAAGGAAGTTGAATTCAATATTCTTTTCACAAAATGTTTGCTGTAACAATTTTTCAAGAACAAAAACTAAATTCTTGCCTTTGAGTAAAAATCAATGGCTATCTTGACAAACAGTGGTGAGTTAAAAGCCCTGGAGACCTGTGGGTCACTATAAAATCCCCTCCTGTGGACTCTCTAGAAAATAGTCCTCTCCTCTAGACAGGAAAGATTAGCAGAATGTACTCCACCATAAGCAATTAGGAACCTCAAGAAATACAGCCTTCAAATTAAAAATAAATAAAAGAGAGGCCTAACGCTTAAAAACTAACTTTTTAAGGGTCAGACAGCTCAGTAGACTAAGGCATCTGCTTAGGCGTTGTGCAGTGGCCAATTCAATTCTGGCCTGCTATGCCTGCTCCATCTGCAGGATCCCTGAGATGTCAATTGAGACTGAGTGTGGTGGCACAAGCCTGTAATCTCAGCACAGAAAACAGAAGAATCACTACTAGAGTCTGATCTACCTAAGTCTCCTTGTGATGAAAGGTCAATGTTATAGGCAATCAACTCTCACTTCATGAACTCTAGGAGAAAGAGGCTGAAAAATATGTTCATTCTTTAGAAGTCCTTTTGTACACAATTTTGAATGCAAAGTCTATCATGGTGCCCCATGCCTGTCATCCCAGCACTCAGGCTGAGGGAGGAGGATGGCCATGAGTTCAAAGCCACCCTGGGCTATAGTGAATTCAAGATGGGCCTGAATTACATAGCAAGACCTTGTCTCAGGAAAAAAAAAAAAAAAAAGAATGTGAACATGAAGAAAAAAGCATTACCCAAAGAACCAAGTTTAATCATTTTCCTGAACAGAAAAACTACAGAATTACCAAAGGTTATCAAAGTTGCCTGAAACCAGAAACAACTGATTGTTTTTTTAAAAAAAACTTTCTCTTTCTTTCTTTCTTTCTTTCTATTATAGCCAGCTCAGCCTGCCCTTGGAGTGGGGCTGGTGCAGCATGCGGTGCTGGGGATTGAACCACTCTCCCTGTGGTTGACTAAGCTTGCCTAAGCAGGCATTTTAGACAGCTGAGCTATCTCACTGGCCCTAAACATTGATAATTAATAAAACTATAAACTCCAGTAACAGATACTGATCATTGTACCAAAATTGAGGGTATGACTTCTTTACACACACATGAAAAGATTCCCATGTAAATCAATATTAAGATTTAAATCTGATTCCTATTATTTCTACAATGAATTTGTTCAACATTTATTGTGTATCTAATAAGGGACAGTATATTACTTATGTTTTTATTGAAAACTATAAAGGCCAGTTGTAGCTAAAAAAGCAAAATATTAAGTGTGAGCTAGCCACTACATAATGATAAAGCTAAGAAAAAATAACATGAACTTTTTAAAAAACATTATGAGAGGCTTCCAAATATAATTCTGAAGAATCAATTCTCAAAGCAAGTGTTAAAATATAAATGGAGAGAAAAAACTAGTATAAAATGCACAATCTTTTCTCAAAGAACTTCAAATTTTGCTTTGTATATCCAGCAAATTTTCGCCTACAGAATAACTAAAGAAATGGCTTTCCTATGAGTCCAATTTCACTCAACTACTCAGCTCTCTAATAAACCAATTAACAATGATGTTTCTGAATTGGAATTTTTTTAAAATGGCAACAACCCACTTTAAAACAACAAAGAATAAGGTGAACTTTCTATTATTAAACTGAAAAAGACTTGTTTTCTCAACTAGACTTGAGAAATATCTCAAAAATTTTGAAAAACAGATCCATTCTTATAAAAAACTCAAAATGTTCATGTACCAAGATACTATTTTATATTCAAATTTTATTAAACTGCAATGAAATTTAAAAAATGAAGACACTATTCTAAAAGACAACATAGTCCTGAAATTAAATTATTACATTTTATCTTTCAAAAGATGTGCTAGTAAGTCATGAACAATTACTGCACAGTACTTTGCTTACTACAACCAAACTCAAAATCATCACAGAACCTGAAAAGTGAATCAGGAGTAAACATTAGTGTTCAAATTAGCTGCATGAACTTAATTTCTATTAGCATTTAACTACGGATTCACACCAGCCACCCTTTCCAAGTAAAACTTGGTCAAGGGAAAGATCAAACAGAAGAACGGTAAGCTTTTCCCACACACAAGGTAAAATCAACATCAACAAAGTAAAAGTTGAATTTATTCAATAATACAATCTTGAACTTAATGATAAGGAAAGGATTTAAATTTCTTATGAATGTTGTAATCTGCCAAATATGTTTTGTTTCCTAAGAGCTGCTATTTTAGCAAATACTGTTAACTTTGAAGTGCCTATTACAACAAATCAAAAACAAATGCTACGGATATAATCTCCTGAACAGGCACAAATTCTGGGTCCAGCCTCGTGTCAGCAAGGGTCTCCCCGCTGGGCTCCTCCTGCGTCCCCACCCTCTTCTCCCATCCAGAGGGCTGGGCTCAGCACCATTTGGCAAAGCCCTGCAGAAGGCTTTCAGCCGCTTTGTTACAATCCCTCCTGTCCCCGCGGCCCTGCCTGCTGGCCACGGCGCCCTGCCCAGCCGCGCTGGCCCAGGCCCAAGCCGGCCCGCGGAGTCGGGACAACTTTCCAGGCGGATAGTGCGCGCTGGGCGCAGAGCTTGGACAACCTCGTGCGCCCGACCACTGAGGCGAGCGAGTGACCGCCACTACGTACCGACCCGCGGGAGACGCCATCAGACAGGCTGTGGTCAGGACTAAAGGCGGCGGCGGCCGGGGCCTCGGGACACCTCGGCGAACGGCCAGCAGTCGCCTTCCTGCTCTGACCCTGCTCTGCGGCGGGAAGGCGAAAGGAGGGAACCCGGGCACAGGTGGCGTGGCAGAAACCCTGAGAGGGGGGCGGCCACGTGGGTCCCGAAGAGGGTGCAGGTCGGGTCCTGAAGGGCGAGTCCTCCACGGAGCAGTCAGGTGGGGTCCCGGGGACGTAGGTGGACAGCCAAATAGGGTTCAGGTGGCACAGGTGGGCGGGCTAGTGGGGTCCCCGGGGCACAGGTGGGCGACCAGTTGGGATGCCGTGAGTACAGGTTAACAACTACATGGTGTCCTGGGGGCACCGGGAGCGACCAGATGGAGTCCCGGCGACACAGGTGACGCAGGCCCCCGCACAGTCCGCTGTCCCCCGGGACTCCACCCTGGCCCTCTGTAGAGGGCGGGGGATCAGGGGGCACTCAGTGGGACCGGCTTGCGGTGCGCGGAGGCGGGGGGGCGCGGGACGCCAGAGACAAGGGCGGGGCGTGCTCCGGGCTCGGCCGCGATGGGCACGGGTGGCCGGGGGAGGGAAGGGACCCAAGTCTGAGAACAGGCGAGCGCGGCCCCGAGGGGGGAGGCCTGGGGTTCTGGGAGCTGCGGCCCGGGTCCACCCCACACCCCCTCGCGCCCTTCCCTTCCATACCCAGTCCCCTCCCCCTCCCGCGCGCCCCCTCCCTTTTTCCCTCCCCTCCTCCACCTCTCGGAGGCGGCGGCTGCGGCAGCTCTCACCTCGGTCGGCTGGCTGATCTCGAACAGGTCCAGCCGGTTGGCGTTCCAGTGGTGGATGATGTCGGCTAGCTTCCGCCGCTCCTCGTCGCGGCTGCCCGCCGACATGGTCGCGGCCGAGCTCTCCTGAGGCCGGCCGGAGCCCTCAGGCCGCCTCGCCGCCACCGCCGCCTCGCGTCCTCTGCCTGAGCTCGGCCCGCGCCTCTCAGCCCGCGCCTCCGCCACGGCCGGTGCGCCGAGGAGCGCAGCTGCCCCGCCCGCCGCCGTGCGCGTCACCGCCGCCGCGCGCCCCACCGTGCGCGCTCTCGCCACCACCGCACCTCCGCCGTGCGCGCTGCCGCCGCGGCCGCACCTCCGCCTTGCGCGCCGCCGCACCTCCGCGCAGCTCCGCTAGGTGCTGCTGCCGCGCGGGGCGGGTAAGTCCCGACGGGTCCACGCTGCCCGCCCCGAGTCCTGACTGGCCCCGACGGGCTGCCCCAGGTCCTGGCAGGTCCTGATCTGCCATCCCGGGTCCTGACGGGTTCTGAAGGGTGGCGCTGGGTTCTGAGGGACGTTGGGTCTCTACCAGCTGTCCTGGACCCTGACAGACGCTGGGTGCCGAAGGCAGCATCACGTTCTGATGAGTGGGTGTGGGTGGTTCAGAGTGAAGGAGAGCAGATGAGTGCCGAAGTCAAAGCTGCCTAGCAGCGCGCGCCCGCTATGGTCACAGTCACCGACAGTGCTGGCCAGCGGAGACCCTGGGTATATCTGAGCATCGGTTCCCAAGGAACTCGCTTTCAAATAAAACTGCTTTCTTAAGAGAAAGACAAATTATTATGCTTGGGTGTGTATTCTCAGAGGCTACCCTGTCTCCTGCTGCCCGATGTTATTTGAATTCCGCACTGTTACCCTACGTTTCTCACACAATTGAGGTTGGAGTGCCTGGATCCCTCTGTGTACATAGAAAACAATTCCTTCACTAACTGTACCACAATAGGCTATAAAGTTAAAATAATAAATATGAGAGTGTTGGACTTAGAAATGTCACATTCGTGTCATTCTTAGTCCTGGAAGTGCCCTAGTGAAACTAGAAACATAAAATTAATTTTATAAATTTTAAGGATATTTGTTGTATTATGTATCTTGTTTAATTTCTCTCACCTGCCAAAAGAATATTTTGACTAAAGAGCACACCCGAATAGGTTATTCCCTTTATTCATTCAGGCAGTTGGTTTCTGTGATGTAAGGAAAAGCACTGCTATTTGAAATACTAAAGCTAAGTAGAATTCTAGGATGTATTTGACAACGCCTGTATGTTTGTGGTGTTACTTTTTGTATTCTAAAATGCAGATCACTTTTTTTCTCCAGCAACTGGATTTGTTTTGTAGGAAAGAAGGGAGTTCTATCATGGGGCTAGGGTTTGTCTTCAGTTTTCCTTTCTGCTCTATTAGGACAGTACAGCTACATAAGGACGCTTTTCATCAGAGGAACCAGAGGTGTTGAACCAGTGCCATGAGGAATGAATTCTTCAATAGATCTGTAGTCTTCTTCCTCAAAATCAAAGCATGGTGACTTGCAGAAAAGCATCTGTGTATAAATGGTATCTTCATGTTTTAGCACCCGGTTTCTTTATGCTGTGTAGGTCCCATGCTTCATTATAAACCCTAGATTTTTTGTGGTGAGCATCCTAGTTTCAGTACAGCTCAGGACTCTAAGATTCACACATGCCCTGCAGGCCAACAGCCACATGTGAGCTGAATCCAAACAGTGAGAGCTTTATTCCCAATGACCAAGAATAACTTGCCTCTTGAGTAAAGAGCTAGCATGCTAAACTAGCACATAGATTCTTGATGTCCCAAGTGCAGTATTACTAAAGAAAATTCAGTATTGCTAGAAAGTAAGTATGGCTAGGGACTCTGTGGTGTTATGTTATTACACACACACACACACACACACACACACACACACACATATACGTATACGTATATATATACATATGCATTTGGTATGTATGAGATGCATACCATATGATGGAGGACACAGAGGGTTTAAATCAGCATTAATTATTATTGTTTTTGATCAATTAAAAATCCCCATTTGTATTATATATGAGTGGTATATCAAAATCCAACCACCATTTATTAAAAAATCTTTAAAAGCAACTTACAAATCCCAGCACTTGGGAAGCTGAGGCAGGAGGATCGGTGTGAGTTCAAGACCAGCCTGGGCTACAATGTGCTCAAGGCCAGCCTGAACTGCATAATGAGACCCTGTCTCAAAAAGACAAAAAAAAAAAAAAAAAAAAAGGTTTTTAAATATAATGTGAAAATAAGTTTCTGAGACCAATTTTCCTGCCTCAATTTGTAGAAAATAGCAAGTAACAGGAAAAGACTGAAATATCTAAGAATATCAAGTGACACAAATACGTCAACTTTATTTACTAACCAATTATCCATTCATAAATCCCATATTTCAATAAATGTATCAAGTCTTGAAATATTTCAGTCTTAGATAAATGTATGGACTTCCAGTGGACATGTCAATTTAGAGGCTGTTCCTTAAACAAAAAAATCCAAGGGCCAGCCAAATAGCTCAGCGGATTAAAGCACCTACAAGCAGGCCCAGGGGCCCAGGGTTTCATCCCTGGGCCTGACGTGCCAGCCCTGCTCCTGGGGCACATTGAGAGGGCTATTGAGACTGGGCATGGTGGCCTGTGTTTGTAATCCCAACTCTTGGAAGGCTGTAAATAGGCAGATCACTATAGGTCTAATCTAGTAGTGAGACCCTGAATACCCTGTAGAACCTTCCTAAAATGCAAAAAAAAAAAAAAAAAAAAAAAAAAAAAAAAAAAAAAAAAAAAAAAAAAAAAAAAAAAAAAAAAAAAAAAAAAAAAAAAAAAGACATAATAAAGTTATAAATAGTACACTGTATGTTACATTATCCTCCACAGTACCCTAATTGTGTGAAAGTTAGCCTAGTGAGTTAATTTGGGAAATTAAATAACAAAACACATCTTTGCCTAATCTATGTCTAGAAAATTTAGTGTTGTTAATGTAATATTTTAAACAAACAATGCGGAAAATCTCAGAGGTTAAATTTCCATCAGTATATACTTTTTTCAATTGTATCATATCCCCACATTCCTAATATTTAGCCACATTTTGAGTTAGCTAAAAGAATTTCAGGGAGCAAGTTTTCACAAATGGAAGTAGAGACATAAAAATCTTGAAAAAGAGGAGTTTAATCTTACTTGTTTAGAAAAAATTGACCGTACCAACCCAGAAAGACATCTTGGGTTGAGGCTCAGGAAATTTTTTAAAAAGTTGAGTCTTCAAAGCATAAGTTACTTTCACTGAATGCAAAGAAAATAACCTCTGTGAAAGGTAATAGAAGTTGAATTTTACCTTATAAACAGGGATTACTTAATGTATTTGAGAATTTCTGTGTATGATTCTGTATTATTTGACATACTAAAAAAAACTATGAAAATCAGTTATATCTAGATATAAGGGAAACTGTGGCAATGTCTTTTTTGTCTTCTTTCCACATACCCCTACCTCCCTTCCTTCTTAGATGCTACCACCCTGACCCACCAGGAACCCTGCCTGGTCCAGAAGTATTCCCTGCTCTGTGAAATTTCTTTGCCATTTGAACTTCCCAAAATGTTTCTAATCTCTTACAATTGGCAGCTTGTTTTTTTAGCTCCTACTCTGAGTTTGATTGTGTCTTAAAATTTTGAACATGCCTGGTCTGCTCATTAGCTCCTTTGGTGTTGGAGACCTGTCTTAGTTCTTGATTCCTGCTCCCATTTCAGCACCAAGCACAGTGGCAGATAGAGCATTGATGACAGCTCCCTGATGCATTTAAAGTGGTATTGCAAAGTCCCTAGCACCCCAGGTCATGTGGTCATTCTCCACTGGCCTCCAACACCCAGACTCTGCTCACCTGAGCAAGCATGACAAAACAGGGTATTCCATGGTGGAAGACTGTGGAGAGTTTCCATCCCACCCTTCACCCTATCTCTTAAGAATCAAAGGTATGGGGCCCAGCGGGATGGCTCAGTGGTCTAAAGCCCCTGCTTGGGAAAGCTTGGGCGGCTTCAGGGACCGCGGTTCGATCCCCAGCACCGCATGCTGCGCCAGCCCTGCCCTCAGGGTGGGCTGAGCCAGCCATAAAAATGAGTGAATAAACAAAGGTTCTGAAACAAGAAAAAAATAAAATAAAATAAAATAAAAAAATTTTTAAAAAGAATAAAAGGTATGGTCATAAGTGATGGGGCTAGAAAAAGAAATGAGTGTGGTTGCCTCATTCCTAAAATGAAGGTCTGATGAAAAGTTAATATAACTCTACCACCCACTTGTCATTTTTTTTTTTTTTTTTTTTTTTTTTTTGTCTTTTTGAGACAGGGTCTTGGTATGCAGTTGAGACTGGCCTTGAGCTCACTTTTGTAGCCCAGGCTGGTCTCGAACTCGCACTGATCCTCCTGCCTCCACCTCCCGAGTGCTGGGATTACAGGCATGCGCCACCACGGCCGGCTTCCACTTGTGATTGTTGAAACAAAGGCAATAGAGAATGTAGGAGGCACGGTGAAACTCAGCTGCTGAAATGAACCAAATATGATAAAATCCAATTCCAATCTCAGCTTTCATGGGCTTTATAAAATATAAAATACTGGGGGAAAACATTAGAAATTTAATACATCTAGGAACAAGTACCACAAAGATATCAACTATTATTTTGTTTTATACTTTCCTACTAATATATAGACAGAGAAATGAAAATTTTCATTGGTTAAAAAAAAAAATACCAGATAAAAAGACAGTATAATTTTAAAATAATTAGCTAGGGCTGAGGAGGTAGCTCAGTGGCTTAAGTACCTCCCTGGCAAGCACAAGGTAAAAAATAAGGCACAAAAAAAAAGAAATGTTGAGAAATGCTTGTTCATGAAAACCTAAAAGTAGAATATCTAAGAACACATAAATAAAATCTCTTCCTTAACTATTAACATCTCTGAATATTTTTTTAAAATGCCAAATCATAGGATTGTTCTGAAAATGTAGTACAATTTAAACATTTTTTAAAAGTGCTATTGATATTTGCAGTAAGTCTATGGACACCAAAAACTTTGGCCTGGAGCTCTGTTAAGATAGTGTTGTGAAGCCGGGCGTGGTGGCGCACGCTTATAATCCCAGCACTTGGGAGGCTGAGGCAGGGGGATCAGTGCAAATTCGAGACCAGCCTGGGCTACAAAGTGAGCTCAAGGCCAGCCTGAATTGCACAGGGAAACCCTGTCTCAAAAAGACAAAAAAAAAAAAAAAGATAGTGTTGTGAATGTAGGCTCTAAAGCATTCCCACAGGTGCCTGCTAAAAATACACCTATCATGGGTGAATAATAGAGAAAATGTGGAGCTGTAGGGTGTTTGAATGAAGCCAAAAGTGGCTGTGGACCAGGGTTCCCCAGGATGAGTGCTTCACAGGAAAGGGCTGGCAGGGTAAGCCTGATGGACTGTGGGAGTGGGAGCAGGCAGACACCCAGGAGCTGGGCCTGGGTTGTGTGGGGCTGAACATGCTCCCAGGGAGAGGACAGACCTCTCGCTAACTCCAGTCTGCAGATGTGACAGCTATGTCCCTGAGAGTAGAGATAACTTGAACATAGGCTTATACCTAGGACTGGGGAAGGCCAGCTATTGAGCATATCCAGTGCCTCTAATCACCACAGCAGGACCAGAGAGGCGAGGAATGATGTCCCAGGAGAGAAATCTCCCCAAGAGGCAAGAGGCTAAAAATTTCAAAGCATGCAAACCACAATCAGCAGTGTAGATAAATTCACAATAAACAAAAACATAGAACATTCCAAAGATAGCTTTAAATTAAATGTATTTAGAAAACTTTAAAGAATACTTGATACTGTAACATTCATATAAAGGGAGAGAAAATTATAAAAGAACTGTAAGAAAGAATACAGGAACATTTTTTAAAGAACCAAGTAGAAATCCCTGAAATTAAAATGAACGTTATAAAAACCCCAATGAAGAGAGCAGGATGGAAAGATCAAAATGCTCTGAAATTAAAAATCTTTGAGGTCTGGGCCAGCAAGATAGCTCTCAGTAGTCTGAAGTGCCTGCTTAGGCAAGCTTAGGCAACTGCAGGGACTGGGTTTCAATCCCTGGCACCACATGCTGCACCAGCCTCATCCCCAGGGCAGGGAAAGCTGGCCATAATATAAATAAAGAAAGCTTAAAAAAATATTTGAGGTTAGAGTTAGACTGTTTGCATTCTGGAAAAGAACTTGCATGGAAATCAGCCCTGTATCTACAGTCAGAGGAAGAAGCACCGGCTGAAGAGCCACAACTTCTGAGATGAGATCTATGTCTCACACAATTTGTTGGACATGAATAAGGCCTTATTAGCTCTGGTCATCTCATGTAGAAAATAAACTGTAGCAGTGCTCCTTAGCTGCTACCCTTAACTAAGGTACTATCACAAAGACCTTATTAAAATAAAGCAAAGACCGTATGACAGTGCTCACCCAGTATCCATCAACAGTTGATGCTTCCTTCTGGATCTGAACCCTGGCATCCAGGGGAATCATGAAGAAGCTTCTTCTATAGACTTGAATGTATAGAAGAAGCAATAAGTGTGGGGGAAAAAAAGAAAAGTCATTAAATTTTAACTTTTATGTATATTTTATTTTTAATTATTAAAAAGCACTACGTTAGAACTTTCAGAATATTGCAGCAAGACTAAGAGTCTTTGAACTGTAGAATACCATAAGAAATATCTTGCTACAGAATTGTTTTGTGGAAGAGAAGGGACTATGTATTATTATGATTTTTTAAATTTCAATAAGTTATCTATAGGGCCAGCAGGATGGCTCGGCAGTCTAAAGCGCCTGCTTAGGAAAGCTTAGGTGAGCCGGGCGTGGTGGCACACGTCTGTAATCCCAGCACTCGGGAGGCTGAGGCAGGAGGATTGGTGCAAGTTCGAGACCAGCCTGGGCTACAAAAGTGAGCTCAAGGCCAGCCTGAACTGTGCAGTGAAACCCTGTCTCAAAAAGGCAAAAAATAAATAAATAAATAAATAAATAAAAATAAAAATAAAATAAAAAAATAAAGGAAAGCTTAGGCGGCCACAGGGACCGCAGTTTGATCTCCAGTACCACATGCTGCGCCAGCCCTGCCCCCAGGGTAGGCTGAGCTGGCCATTAAAAATAAAAGTTATCTACAATAAATTTGGTATGTTATATATTATAATTGTTTTATAATACAAGGTGTATATACGAGGAACCAAGTGCCCTCTTGTCCCCTCCCAAATCACCCTCATTTTTCTAGTTTTCTCCATCTAAAAGGCTCCTGGACCTGCTGTCAAGCCTCGCTTCCACACTTTCTCCAGACTGCCACCTCCTGTGCTCATCCTAGGCCTGCTGACTCTGCACTTGACTTGCGGGCTTTGGTTTCATCCCAGCAACTCTATTACAAGACGCTCTCGTTTGTGTGCTGCATTCTCTACGCATAAGGAGCCATTCCAATCTTCCCCAAACATTACTCTCATCATACCCAATCTATGTCCACCCTAATAAAATCCTAGCATCAACACCAACTTGTCCCAGTTAATTCTTTAGTTTATTATTCTATATTTGAATTACACAAAGTGTTCCACTCACCATGGGTATTTTGGAAGAGGATCTTCACTTCCCTAGTTCCTCAGCTTCCCCCGTACTTTCCCCTCAACTAAGAATGTCCTTTCCTCACATTCATGGGATAAATTCTGAGGTAAGTTCTCTGCTGAACATCACAATTGGTTAGATGGCTGTGACTTTCCTCTGTTCAGTCCCTGGAGTTTCCCATTTCATGCTATTAAGCATGACCAGAGTGTGCTACTTCTAATGTGACATCTGGTCCTGTATTTCTTGCTGCAGCAGCCACGTAAAGGACATGTAAGTGTGAACATGAGATGTTGCGCAATAAGGAGAGCTTAATCAGAGCCTGCAGAACAGCTGCCCTGGAGGGTGGCTGGTTTCTCAGTGGGTTTTGTATGTGTTGTGGTAAGCCACTTACAACTCTGTCTGGACTTGGATACCATCAACTTTGAGGCCCAGCTTAAATTCTCACTGCTCTTAAAGAGTTCCCCACAACTACAGCTGAGAGGAGCCCCTCCTGCTGGCCCCAGCATTTCATCTGTTCTAGGCAGGACAGCTACACCTCAGCATGAGGGAAGCAGCACACAGAATCACATAGACATGAGCTAATCCAGCTTTTCTTGGCCACTTAATGGCCAAATATATTTCTGAAACTCAGTTTTTTTTTTTTGTTTGTTTTTTTGCTAAGCAATTGAGGAAATGCCTTGTAACACTAAGAGAGAAAAATAAGCTTCAATTCTGAAAAAATCTGTATGCAGTGCTCACTATTGTTGAGCTTCTCAAAACTGTTGCTTTTCTTTTCTTGATAGTATGAAATGTCATGAAGCAAAGCAATACCAGAGAATAAATTTTTTTATTTTTAATTTACAGCATAAGGATAAGACTATAAAATGCCCTGCTTAGTGTTTTTTCCATAGTATAATCTTTTAAACACAGGTACTTTTCTGAAAAATTGGATACAGGGTCTCACTACACAGTTTAGACTTGCAGTGATTCTCCCGTCTCAGCTTCCCCGCACAAAAGGATTACAGGCATGCACCACCACCACTGGTTTTAGGGCCAGCATGGTGTGCCCAGCAGTCCAGGGCTCACACATTATGCAGTACATGGAATCAAACTCAGGTCTTTGTGCTTGTCAGATATAATTTTTAAGGTAGGTAATATGGCAAAGCAATAATATATTTTGATTGATTTTTTTACAGATTAAAGTTTTTTTTTTTTTTAAATAAATGACTAAGGGCTGGCCAGGTAGCTAAGTGAGCTAAAGCACTTGCTTAGGCAGAGCACATGCTTAGGCTGGCATGGCACTCCAGGGATTGACCCCCCAGAGTATACTGAGCTGGTGATGGAAACTAGATGTGGTGGCACATGCCTATAATCCCAGTGCTTGGGAAGCTGAAAACAGGAGAATTACTATGAGTCCAATCTACATAGTGAAACTGTATAGATCTATACTAAATACATAAAAAATAAAATAAATGACCAATAATCACAAGAAGAATCAATTTAAAAGCAACTAGAAGAAAAGCTAAAAGTCATAAAATGAAAAAAATTAAAAGTGATTCAAATGCATCTCAATTTTTTACCTAAGCATCTGTTTTAAGAAGTATGACCTTCTGTTTCTAGGCTTTTCTTTGTTTAATAGAGGTTTACTTAAGTATGAAGAAGAGAGAGAGATGGAGAGATATCTTGGCAGGCTAACCTCCTGCCTTACAACTGTAGTAAGACCCTCTATCAAATATATACATACATACGTACATACATACATACATACATACATACATAGCCAAGGGAATGCATAACTAAATAGCCAACATAACATTCAATTATAAGAGTAAGTATTCTCCCTCAATTTCTTCTTTAAATATATTGTAAATTAATGAAGAGAAGCTTGTTCCAAGGCTGATACCAAATACTAAATTTAATAATTTGCATATTTGTTATGAGGCAGTTATAAAGAGCCAAAAACACCAGGGTGAATTCCATCATTTAAAATAATTTATGGGCCAGGGAGATAGCTCATGGAATAAGTGCTTGTCTGGCAAGTGTAAGGTCCTGAGTTCAACCCATGGTACCACCAAAAATAAATAAATAAATAGTAATAAATAAAATAATTTATATACCACAATCTACTTTTCCAAAATTAGGCCCAATTCTGAGGTCTCTTGTACCATTGATTAAAATATTAACAAATATTAATATTCTAAGCCAGTGTTGACAAACTACACACCCAATCTATGTTATTCAGTGATTGAAAATGAAAACAAGAGGTAAACATGAGAAAATAATATTTTTTTAAAAATCTAGATATATGAGCTAATAAACCAAAACTAACTCACAAATTTTTATTGTTTATGTCTAGGTGTCCCCCTAAAGGCTCATGCTGTCTAGGGGCCAAGGCTTCAGGAGTTTGTGATTGATTATTGTGGGTATGGGTGTGCACCTTCCCTGGGTCAGATAATTTGCATTACAATGTAAGGGGAGAGAGGCCAGCCAGCTGCCTGAGCTGCTGCCACTCCCCTTGCTCTCTTGCTCTTTGCTGCTAACCTAAAAGGCTGCTGTCTGCCTAGGAGCCAGCTGAATATGGACTGAAACCTCCAGTAGCTGTGAGCTAAATAAACCTTTCTTTTCCTCATTTTGAGTGTCAGTTATTTGTCCCAGCAATGAGAAAAGAGATGAGACAAATGAAGAGCAAAGTGTCCATCTCTTAAAGTAATTTCATGATATATATGCTTGCATGAAACCAAAATGAATGTCAGATTTCACCTGTATCTTTGGAGGACAATGATACTCATGTCCAATGGGATTCTCAAGATTCTGCTGACAAACTAGGTCTCCAGTATTTGCAGGTATTTATAATTATATTCCAGCAGCTATTAACCACATGAGATTCCCCTGAAGTTATTTGGTGATTTCCTATACAAGTTACTGAGGTAGAACAATTAATCACTAGTTCAGTTGCCTGAGGAAATAGCTCTAGGGAAGAAGCCAAATTATTTTTTACTTTGCAATTATATTTCCTTAGATGGAAATAGATAATACTTAGGAATTCACTTCAATATGTTCTGGGACAAGCACAAAGGTTAATGAATGTCCCAGATTGGTCCAAGTGGAAGGCTCAGAGACAGCAGGGATGGCACCATACTTAGTGCTGTGTGAGCCAGCACCTGAGCCAAGCCACATGCACATCCTACCTGCTAGGGAGACAGGCAGAGCAAGTGTATTGGCAACCATCACTTTACTCCAGTCGAGACTAGCTTTTCTCTGCATCTGGCACGTGATTATCATCTTGCAATCTGTCTTCCACTCTTGTTTAGAGGCCCCCCTACATAACTCTTGCATTCTACCTTCTTTTTCCTGTAGTCTTTCCTTCTCAAAGAGCTGGGCTGGATGTTTCAGTTGACACTATTCTCGCCTCTGAAGTCCTGCATTGCTTATTTTCTATAGCACTACCTTTTTTCCCAATAATAGCTAAGTCACTGAATACATGTAGGAAAAAGCCACATCCCATAATGGTGTCACTCAGTTAACGCTTCTGTGCACACACACACACACACACACACACACACACACACACACACACACAGATTTTCAAACCAACAGAATATTATTCTCACTCCAGAGGCATTGTTTATGTCTTTCCCAGTACTCCCACTTCATGCCCTGGTAAAGTTCAGCACTATTTTCACTCTGAGTGGAAGATAGCTCAGCAGAATCCTGGCAAGCACGGCGTCCTGAGTTCAATCCCTAGTACTGAAAACAAAAACAAAAAACAGTGGGGAAGCTTTTTGGGTTATCTCAGTGGTAAAAGGGCCTTTGCGGACACTCCTGGTCAGGCACAGGGGATGGCAGTTCCATCCCATCCTTATTTTTAAGACAGCCTGAGCCAGCAAAAAGGAAAAACAAAACAAACCAAAAAGCCCTTCACTTTGGACATCATAGATGAATTTGTCTTGCTTTTTAAGTCTATGAAAACAGGATCATACTACTGGTATCTCCACTGCTGGTGAGAACTGGAGCTTTTCAGTTTAAGCTGTTAAACTGTTAAACTGTTTGGCTGTTAAGAAGTATGCTGGTATGGATGGCTTTGTGTGTCCTCATGCATGACACGAGAACATGTGTCAGTGCAGTTTATACCTGGAGGCAGGAGTTGTTGGAACTAAAATCAAGTTTGAAAGTGCTTGGTTCACATTTTTATCAGCAGCATTACCAGGCTTCAGTTGGCATCCTCAGTCTTTATAGTCATTCTCATGGATGCATAGTTCTCATTTCTAATGAAAATGATAGTCTTCTTGCATATGTACTCAACATTTGAGTATTCTCTTTGACAAAGTCTTTGAGTCTCTTGCTTGTTTTTCTATTGGACTGTATCTTTACTTGTAGGACCTACTGTATAGATTTATGACTTATATGTAGATAGAAAGCCTCATGCATAGAAAGTCATAGGTGAAGCTTTTCAGAGGTCGCTGAGGCTACAGTGTATGATGTTTGGATTAATTCATGGTGCAATGAGGGATCAAGGGGGAGCCCAGCAGGATGGCTCAGTGGCCTAAAGCGCCTGCTTAGGAAAGCTTGGGTGGCTGCAGGGACCGCAGTTCGATCCCCGGCACCACATGCTGTGCCAGCCCTCCTCTCAAGGCAGGCTGAGCCGGCCATAAAAATAAATAAATAAACAAACAAGAGTTAAAAAAAAAAATGAGGGATCAAGGGCACTAGGATTAAGGGTGTGAGTGCTACCCACCCTAAGTACACTGGATAAATTTTAAGAGATACTCAGAGCTGTCGTCTCCCTTGCTTGTTTTGCTACTTTTTGTGAAGCTTGTCTGCCACATTACCCTGCTGTGGAACCTGCCGACTGTGAACTGAAACCTCTCCAAACTGCAAACTAAACCAAACTTTTCTCCTTTAAGTGTTGGGTATTTTGTCTTAGCAACAAGAATAATAACTAAGATAATAGGTATATTCTAAATATACATATGTGTTTTTCTTTTTTTTATAGGCTGTCTATCTAAAATCACTTTCTTGTTGCTGAGATGCAACATCCAAAACTCACAGTTTAAAGGAAAAAGATTTATTTGGCTCACAGTTACAGTACATAGTTGGCTGTTTCCATGGCATGAAGGGCATGGTAAAAGAATCTGGTAAGGACAGCTGCCCACATCATGGTGGCCAGGAAGCAGAGAGTGTAGGGGAGCCAGGGCAGGAGATAGACTCTTCTAGGTTATGTCCAGTGATCTGCCTCTTCCTCCCAGGGACACCTCTCAATACCACACTTAGCTGCTAAAGCCACGCAGGGGTGAATTCTCACAAAGGTGTAGCACTTCTTTATCTATCCCCTGCTCCTCCGAGCCAGTCCCCACCCCACCTCTGAGCATATGAGAGTTTGGGAGAGCATTCCCTATTCAAGCCACAACACTATCTCTCTGTGGATTGCTTTTTCCCTCTGGTAACATCTTTTATCCTTACATTTTATTCGAACAGATTTTATGGGTACATTTTAGATATACATAATGATCACATTCATCATAGAGATTTTGTACCTGTACACAGCATAACTTCCTTCCTCCCATTCCACCACCCTTCCTTCCACAGGCGCTTAGTCTGCTGAGCTATCTCGCCTACCTTTGTGTTTTCTTCTTAGCTCATCCAGACTAACTATTAAGGCATTGTATCTGTATTTAAAGCTCTTCTTAACTTATATGACTGAAGATTTTAGTCCCAGATAAATTCTATAAGTGTTCAAGGTAGTTATAGACAAAATGAGAGATGGGAAAGGGGAGACACTTATAAGTAGTTTCTACGGGACACACCTAACACATCAAAACCTAAAACACAACACTATAAAAAATAAAAATGATAGGTCAATCTTCGTTCATCTGTGGATATACATTTTTTAGAAACATTGGCGAACTAATATAAATAATATATAAAAAGGATAAAATCTTGGGCTCATTACTAAAAGTAGCTTATTAACATTATAATAAAAGACAAATGATAGTTATACAGCTGATAAAGTGAAAACTTTTTACTTAAGATTTAGAAAAGAAAAAAATTTATCAATAAACTAGTAATAGAGTGGTACTACACTGTTATAGTAAAGATTTAAAAAAAAAAACATTTACTAGTGAAATGTGAAAGCTTTCTTTTTTTTTTTTTTTTTAAATTTTTTTTTTTCTTTTTCTTGTTTCAGAACCTTTATTTGTTTATTCACTCATTTTTTTATGGCCGGCTCAGCCTGCCCTGAGGGCAGGGCTGGCGCAGCATGTGGTGCCGGGGATCGAACCGCGGTCCCTGAAGCTGCCCAAGCTTTCCCAAGCAGGCGCCTTAGACCACTGAGCCATCCCGCCAGGCCCCGAGTGAAAGCTTTCTATTTGATTTATTTATCTTTTAATTTCTTAGGGAAGAGTCTACAGGATCTTCAGGGTCTCACTACTAGATCAGATTCATAGTGATCCACCTATTTATAGTCTCCCAAGAGAAGCTTTCTGTTTGAGATGAAGAAGAAAATAGCTATTCTTTATATGTCATCATATTTAATTGAACATGAAACTGGCAGTCCTAACCAGTTCAATAAAAGTGTGAGGTTTGCTGGAATTAAGAAAATTGCTGTTGACTGTTTCAAGATAGTATGATGTATATGTTGAAAATGATCATTATTAGAAGTAATGAGTAAATTTAGTTTAGCAAGGTTACTGGACACAAGGTAAAATTTTAAACATCAAATGTAAGAGCCAGCCTGATAGCTTAGCAGAATAAAGTGCTCTGCTTAAGCAGAGCACAATGATCGGGATTCAATCTCTGGTGTGCCGTGCCAGCCCTGCCCACAGGGCATGCTGAGACAGCAACTGAGACTGGGCATGGTGGCACATGCAGTAATCCCAACACTTAGGAAGCTGAAAACAGGAGAATCACTACAAGTCTTATCCACATATTGAGACCCTATTGACCCTGTCCTAAATGCAGAAAAAAGAAAAATCAATTATATATCTATGCACTAGCAATAGTGAGAAAATCCCTTATAGGAACAGAAAACATCACATATTTAAGACACTTGATCTTAGGCAAAAGGTCCAGAAGCAATTAAGGTTAAATATAACAAAAAAGTTGCATAGGAACTACACAAAATAAGCTGCACATTATTGAGAAAAATTGAAGATGGAAGATGTACTATGTTCATGGATAAAAGGTGTTATAAAGATATCAGTTTTTACCTCAATTGATCTACAAATACCATACTATCTTACCAAAATTCTCAGCAGGATTTCTTGTGGTAATTGACAAGCTGTTTTTGAAATTTGTAGGATAATAGGAGGGGCAAAGAAGAACCAGGGCAACTATTAATCAGAAGAATGAGGGGAAAATAAATAAGGCAGATAGTCCACAGATGTAAAAGCTCAGTGCAAGTCTTCAGAATTAAAGCAATATTTCTGTGCAATAACAGACCAATAGACCAATGATACACAGGGGACACCTCCAGTAGGCACACATAAAACATTGGATATGTGGCAAAGGAAGTTGCCATGCAGGGTAAAAGGGTTTTTTTTTTTTTTTTTTCACATCAAAAAATATTCCTTAGAAAATTAGACATCAGCTTGGAAAATAAAAGCTTACCCTTAAAACTATACATCAAAGTTAACTTTAGACATATTGCCTTTCTAAATGTGGAGGATAAAACAATAAAAGTTTGAGAAGAGCACATAAAAGAAAACCTTTATGGCTTCAAGGTAGAAACAAATTCTGAACTAGAACTAGAATTCATAAACTAGCACTGGTCATAATGATAAAGCAGATTATATCAAAATAAAACCTTTTAAAATATAAGGAAAAGTTTTACATGCTGAGCCAGCCCTGCCCTGCCCTGTCCTCAGCTGTGCTGAGCCAGCAAGCAAGACAAGGCGTGGTGATGCACCCCTGCAATCCCAGAGCTGGGGAGGCTGGAAACAGGAGGATGCCAGAAGTCCTAGCTGTGTAGTGAGACCCTGTACCAAAAGCATTGAAGTGATGATGATGATGATGATGATGATGATGATGATGATAGAAATACAAGCTGGCTGCTGTCGCTTGATGCCTGCTGCCTTCTGCACCATGAACTATTTCTCCACTGATACCACTTTGCTATGCTGCCCTATCTGGGAGATAGCTGACTGCAGTCTGACACTGAACTTACCACTCACCAACTGTGAGATGAAACAAGGCTTCTCTCCTTTAGCTTTGAGTGTCAGTTATTTTGTCTCAACTATAAGAATTATAACTAAGACAAGAACTATTCAAATCTTCTATCTTTTCCATATATATGATTTATAGAAAATTTAGAATTTTCTCCTAATACCTTATGCAATCCATCTAAAAATTGAATATATGAGCACAAAGCTGTTCATAATATTATCTTGAATTCATTCTCATGTGGAAAAAGTCAGAAGTAGTGTATCTCATTTCTGATACAGGCCATTCATATCTTGAGTTTGATTTGTCTCACTGATATTTTAGAAGAGCATAGACTTGCTTTTATTTATTAACATAAGTTAATAAATATGAACTAATGGAAATTGTGATAGCTGCGAGTACAGAAAGACTCAAAGTGTTTTTGAGGAAGATGGGCTGTATTGATATTATTTAAGGAAGTCCAATTGTTTTATTTTCTTTAAAAAAAAAGTTTATGGAGCTACAATTCTGATACTATAAGTTCACTGCTAAAGGTGTATGATTAAGTGGTTTTAAATATATTTACAGAATTGTGCAACTGTCACCACAAAGCTGATTTCAAACAATTTTCTTTATCCTAGAAGGATAGGAATCACTGCTCATTGTATTAATTCCTTGTGGCTTGGGCAAGTACCAGTCAAGTTTCTGTTTCTACTTGTGTCTAGTTCAAAAGTTTGATTTTAAAGGAATACTAAATAATGTTTTATTATTTTTTCACCTAGTATAATATTTCTAAGAGATTCATTTATTTTACAGAAAAAGCTTATTTTGAAAAAAAAATATGAGGCTGGGCTCAACAGCATAAGTGCCTGCCTGACAAACATAAGACTTCAAGTTCAATCCACAGTACTGTTAAAAACAAAAAAAAGGGGGGGGGATATGCAGAGTGTGGTGGTGTACACCTGTAAGCCAGCATATAGATAGGAGAGGCAAGAGGATTGCTATGAGTTTGAGGCCAGCCTGGACAACCTAGTGGGTTCGTGACCAGCCAAGACCCTTTCCTCCACCACAAAATTTAACATGAACATTATGTAGTATGACTGAAATGTAGCTATTGTATTTCCCAGGCTAGGACAATATTCAACCATTCCTACTCAATATGATTAATAGGATGCTACTGCTTCTAATGGATCTTGTAGATGTAAATATTTTCATTTTACTCTTTGTTAAAAAGAAAAGCATCAATTTATAAAATTCTAGTTGTACTGTGCACACCTTTAATCCCCACGTTGGAGGCTGAAGCTGGAAGATCATTGTGAGTTCAGGCCAGCCTGGGATATATAGTGAGACTCTATCTCAAAAAAAAAGGTTAGTTGCATAGTGAATATTTCTAAAGTGCATATTAAACTCATGTAAAAACATTTATAAATTTTTTAATGTAACTTATAAAATACGGCCAGGTACTTTTACAGGATGGAGTTTTTAAACTATAAAACTTAGGTCAAAAATAGAATATACATTTTCTTAGAAACCATAATGTTAAGTGAAATAAATCATATAAGATTAAATATCACGTGGCTTTGCTTATATGAGAAACCTAAAGTATAAATATGTGAAAAGCAAAATAAAGATAGACTATAGGAAACAGGGAGACGGATCTTTTATAAATGGGAAGGGGACAAAAAGATGAAAAGTGAAGGGGAAAAAAGGGTGAAAAGAATTAAGATTTGTCAGATTCGTGCAGGTACCAATTCCCTACAGTGAATGTGACCCTATGTATTGTAAATAGGTAATAACAAAGTATATGTAAATATAGTTATCTTCCTTTTCTATGTGAGTTATTCATGTAAAACTTGTTAGCTAAGCTAACAAGCTTTAATTTGGAAATATTAGTGTCTGAATTCCTTTGAACCCCCCCCCCCAAATCTTCTTTAGCCTGGGAGAGAACATTTGCAGACATGTATGCAGGGGTGGTGGTACAAAGGACGAGGACACATTGTCACAATTGCCCTGATGTTTTCATGGGTGCATATTCAGGCTAAATTTAGCATATATCCCTCTCCAACTGTGCACTGTTTATCAGCGTTAACTGCATAACTACAGCTAGCCAGCGAACAACACGCAGCCCAGGCCAACTTAGATACAGAAAATGTCACAGGCTTGGTTGGAGTGGTTTCCTGTTGTGGTTTCTACTTCCTCAAGTGGTTCAAAGTAGACAGAAATGTGGTTGCTTTTTTCTTTCAGATTTTTTTGAGTCATTTAATTTCAGAAATTTTACTTCTTTCCTTTAAAATAAAGGACACATACGATATAACTGCTTTAGAAATAGGAAATCAACAATGAGAATAAAGGCATATATTTCAAATATGTAAAATATTTTTCTATATTTAAAAGTAAGCTATAGACTAAATTTACATGTAATTTTTTTTAAAGAAAAATATTTTCTGCTTAAAAAAATTCCCTTCAGAAATGCACAAAAACCAATAACTTATAATTTGTCCAGAACCTAACTTATGTTCTAACTAAATTACTAAGGTATAAAAGATTATGAATATGTAATAGATATATAAGAGAAAACTTCACTGTGTCCCTGAAATCAAGTACTATACACTTTGCGTATACCAGTGGACTTGTCTGGACAGTGAGTTGCTCCTGCCCTCCTCAGCACCCCATGGTCAGGGCCAGATACTGGGAGGAACCCCTTCACCCTGCAGACCAGTTTTCTGTGTTTCTTAATTCTGCATATGTGTAGTGATAGTGGGATAAAGTCAGGAGTTATGGAAATGATGTCTTTAACAAGTGATTAATCAAGTCCAACGCTAATCATCCTCACAGTACCAAGAAATGAGCTCTGGAGTCAGATCCACCTACATCTGAATTCTTCATTTTGATAGTTTCTGATCTTGAGCAGGTTGATTGCCTTCTCAACTGTTTAATTCACTAATCTGTACTATGTAGTATTTAAACCAGTCTTGCACATTTGTATCTGGTAACCCAAACAAATAACTTGAAGATAACATCATGCAGTAGAGCAGTCATTGTTGAATTCCTATTACTTTGTTTAGTGAGATTTTATATAGTAACTAATGCTATTTTATTCTATCGCTATTTTGTATTCTTTAAAAAAAGAAAAAATATATATAACTAGTTGTACATTGTTAGGGAAGAATTCTCCAGGGTTATCTTGCTTTCTGCATACCCACAAGCTTTTGTCACAGATTATTTTCCAGGGCTGGCAGTAAAACAAACAGTCTTAGGGGTGAGGGTTGAAGGGTCAAGTTTTAGGGGAGAGGGTCAAATATGCTTATAGCCCATTATAAAACACTGGGGATTTCCAAACTTGGGCACAGCTGTCATACAAACACACCATATGTGCAGCAGTCCGTTAGAGCATTCTGTGTCACTCCATGGGCTTGCTAAGAGGACTACTGGGGCAAACACAAAACCCACACTGTAGAGCCGGGTGTGGTGGCACATGCCTATAATCCCAGCATTTGGGAGGCTGAGGCAGGAGGATTGGTACAAGTTCAAGACCAGCCTGGGCTACAAAAGTAAGCTCAAGGCTAGCCTGAACTTCATACAAGACCCTGTCTCAAAAAAGACAAAAAAACAAAACAAAACAACAACAAAAAAAAAAAACCAAAAAAACCCCACACTGCACCTGTAATCCCAGCACTCGGGAGGCTGAGGCAGGAGGATTGATGTGAGTTCGAGACCAGCCTGGGCTACAAAAGTGAGCTCAAGGCCAGCCTCAACTGCATAGCAAGACCCTGTCTCAAAAAGACAAAAAAAAAA